>CAUYQU010046929.1:0-21659 GCA_963574635.1 Cheracebus regulus
AGCCAGAACAACAAGAAAAATCTTTTCCATCTGATTTAAAAACTCACCTTCTAATTTTCTGTCCTACAATCTTCCCCTACTCAAGATATCTGTGAGTGGAGAAATTAGTATAAGAAACCATCGTTCTCAGCAAACTGACACAAAAACAGAAAACCAAATACCACATGTTCTCACTCATAAGTAGGTGTTGAACAATGAGAACACATGGACACAGGGAGGGGAACATCACACACCAGGGCTTGTTGGGGTTAGGGGGTACTAGGGGAGGGATAGTAGGGATTAGGGGGATTGAGGAGGGCTAACATTAGGAGAAATACCTAATGTAGATGATGAGGGGATGGATGCAGCAAACCACCATGGCATGTGTATACCTATGTAACAAACCTACACATTCTGCACATGTACACCAGAACTTAAAGTATAATAATTTTTTAAAAAATGGAAAAAAATAAAGGAAAACTTTCTTCCAGAAACAGGCAATCACATCACAGCATTACGATATCCATCTAGGTTAATCATGTGCAAGAAATCAACAACTTTTTTTGCATTGCACTTTTTTTGCATTACTTTATACATGATCTTCCAGAAGCCAGGATCTGACTTGGAGTTCATTCCTGAGCCTTCTGTGCAGTCAAATACCCACATCTCCAGGAAGAATAAAATTCAGTTTACTGGCACAGTGCAGTCACAATCCAGACAGAAAAATCAAATATGTCTTTTAAAGAGCAGTGACATTCTCAGAAACTAATCATTACTAATATTGAGCCACTTAATAAATGTGAGACACCATTAAAAGAGGTTGGCTTGTATTACCTTATTTAATCTTCATAAACATTGTCCCCCATCTTATTGAAGAGAAAACTGGTGCTAGCAGATGCTGACTAACGTGCACAAGCTTGGGCAAAATCATACATTAGCAAACAGAACACTTAGCCTCACAGTTCAACATGTTTTCATTCAGATTAACAATTATATCACATTTTTCCCAAGAATAATTCATAATGCATAAGTGATATTTGCTTTACATTTGTGCAACCCAGTCAGGTTTTCCCAGAGCGAAGGAACAATCAGCTCCAGAGGAGTGTTCCTCTTTACCCGTTCAGAGACACAAGCTGCCTGCATCTTTTATATGACAGTTTTTACAGCTTCTACCTATCAAAATTTCAGAACACACTGTTAGAAAATCTCTCAGGTATAAAGAGTTGCTCAGAAGCATCTTTGCCTCAGCCCATTAAACTTTTGAGTCATCTAAAGCTACTTGTTCTGATTCCACACTTAACCAAGCAACCTTCTGATTCTGATTTGGCTTCTCGTGTGGTTCTGCAACCAGGAAAGAATGTACAGATCAAAAGCATTTTGATGGTTTTATGATTTCTGTTTACACTTTCTTATAGCAAATTAATAAATGACTTATATTCTACTGTGACTTCCCATCCAAATTACCAAGAGAAGAAACTGGAACAATGAAGCAAATTCAGTGTGTAATATTGAAATTTATCTTTGAAAATTAACTTGATATTCTGGAATCTAGGAAATAAAATTGAACACAGAAAACAGAAGGCCTCAAAGGCCATGCTGTTTGGGTAGAAGATACTAGGGTATTAGTAAAAGATAAAAAGACAGGAAAAAAAAGAAGAACAACAAGAATACTGGAAATTAAATTGTGCAAAATTTAAATTTAATTTTAATATCAAATTTATCAATATATCACAGTATAATATAAGCCATTCATTGTGCAAAATTTAAATTTGATTCAAGAATTGATAAAGAATTATGGGATTTTGCTGGGCGCAGTGGCTCACGCCTGTAATCCCAGCACTTTGGGAGGCTGAGGTGGGCGGATCACGAGGTCAAGAGATCGAGACCATCCTGGCCAACATGGTGAAACCTTGTCTCTACTAAAAATACAAAACTTAGCTGGGTGTGGTGGCGTGTGCCTGTAGTCCCAGCTACTAGGGAGGCTGAGGCAGGAGAATTGCTTAAACCCGGGAGGCGGAGGTTGCAGTGAGCCGAGATTGTGCCACTGCACTCCAGCCTGGCACCTGGCGACAGAGCAGGACTCTGTCTCAAAAAAAAAAAAGAGAATTATAGGATTTTAAGGAAGATGGGAATTTAGTCAAATCAAGGGAATATATTTTGCAGTTTTATGGTAGAAAAAAAGAAACCTTTAGAAGATATTCCATAAGATATTAATTTGAAATTTCCTGCATGACATTATTCCAGTTCAGGTACTAAGAAGGATGAAGAAATTGAATTAAACCAAAATCAATGTAGGGGGAAAAACTGAAGAAGCAAAGACTAATATAATAATTCATGTTTGAGAGCAATGGGAAATGGGTGAGTTTCTAACAGTGATGAAAAGATCAAGGGGAAAAAAAAAACTTTTAGTTTTCTGAAAACTTGTGTCTCTCTGTTCTGGTATTAATCAATTTCTTCTGACAAATGTCTGTTGAACACCCCCATAAGCCCAATGCTATGCTTGGTGATGGATAAAATACAAGAGAAAAATTAAAATTGTTATGGTGAAACTTAAAATAGTATTGAAAAACAATAAGGCAAATACACATAAAACAGGTTAACAACAAAAATACTATAAAAGCTAATCACAAAGATTGCAAGCTCAGTAGGTACTGAGAGAAGAGAGAAGGCAGACTAGAGTGGAGAGAACAATTACTGAAGAAGAGAACATTGAATGTAAGCGCCTTCTGAAAGCTTCTAGGCATCAGCAACACAGGACACAAGTTAACTACATTAGGTTACCAAAGAAAGTTTTGGAACCAGTATTGCCTGCTCCTCTACTTCCTACCAGAAATTTTTTACATATATATATATATATATATAGTGTGTGTGTATATAATTGTGTGTGTGTGTGTGTGTATATATATATGTACACACACACACACAATTATATACATAAACAATTTTATATGTGCATGTGTATTAATTATACATATTCTCAACATCACCATTAATTAAAAACTTCTATAGGAAGTAGAGATTAGTATTAGAGATTCTGTTAGATATGCTGGTGACACACAAAGATTAAAAGGTTGAGGGCTGGGCACAGTGGCTCATGCCTGTGTGAGGCTGAGGTAGGAGAATTGCTTGAATCCACAAGTTCCAGACAAACCTGGGCAGCATAGCGAGACCGTCTTTACAAAAAATTATTTTACAAAATAAGTCAGGCATGGTGAGCCATGATTGCCCACTGCACTCCAGCCTGGGTTACAGAGTGAGACTCTATCTCTGGAAAAAAAGAAAGAAAAAAAAGAAAAAAAAATAGTTTGAGGATGAGTGACAAATTTGCTCACACACACAAACACTCTTGCACACAAAACTCCCTAGAGCCCAGGAGGTAAATTAGCAGTCCTCCTTGGTATTGGTTTTGCCCACCAAATGGGAACCATGGATTCCTTAAACATTTTTAGTTAGTTTCCAACACCCAAAAATCAGAATGTGTCAGCTAAAAATTCATCTAAAAAGCTCACATATTTGAAAAAAAAAATCTGAAGATCTGAAAATACTATATCTGAATTCCCACATGTAACCCAGTGTTTCATTCACTGTGGGTATATATATATATACATACATATACACCCAGTAACTGGAACACAGCCTGGCCCCTATCGGGAATATATATATATATTTCCCTCTACTTTGGCTGTTGTTCTCTGATAGAGAGAGAGAGAAAGGAAAGAAGGGAAGGAAGGAAGGAAGGAAGGAAGGAAGGAAGGAAGGAAGGAAGGAAGGAAGGAAGGAAGGAAAGAAGAAGGGAAGGAAGGGAGGGAGGGAGGGAGGGAGGGAGGGAATGAAGGAGAGAGGAAGGAAGGGAGGGAAAAGAAGAAAAAGAAAGAGAAAGGCTGGAAGGTAAGCAGGGGAAGAAGGGAAGAGAATAGCAGGAAAATGGGAAAAGAAAGAAAGAGAAAAAAATTAAAAATCTTGAATTTATAGGATTTATTTCAGTTGAATCCACTAGAGCTAAGCAGTAGCTGCCCATTTAAAACAGAATCCAGCCTCTCCAGGACTCTACAATACTAATGACTTCTAATTTGTCTTGGAGATAGAGTTTTCGGAGAATTTTTTTTTAAACATTAACTCATGTCTCAAACAATAAAATACTGAGATCCAGTGTTTCTTTTAAACTGGTTCACTCATTTACATTACTTGTCTTATTCCTAAGACCTCCTAGCTTTGATATTTGCGGGATTTGTTGATTTAAATCAAGATCTCTTACTTCTCAGAGATCTGGCCAAATTTGTAACTGAACCCCAATCTTTTGGCCTGTGACAGTTTAAGTCCTTCCCAAAAGATTCCACCAGTTCCTGCAACTTTTTTGGTCACAATTTTCTGTCTTCGCCATGAAAATTCAATCTCTTGCCTTGAAACAATTTTGTCTCCTCTTCAGTTTCCACGTAATAGCTCCTCACATTAAGCATATCAGGATTTTCAGTAACCTGTACTCAAGATCTAGATGGAGAGAAGAGGCAGGTGTTGGAGGGCTCTGTGCAGTCTCTGGTATCAAAAGCTTTCTCTGCTACCCATAGGCACAATCCTGAAGAATAGGGGTTGAGGAGGACAGAAGCACAGGCAACTCTAAACCAATGGAAAATGGGTTTTAGGAGATGCTCTGGCCTCCCCATCAACCTTGGCCTCCAGTGGGGCAGTCTGAAACTCATTACTGTTTCTAAGAATGTGGAATTCCACAGCAGTAACAGACTTAATGCATCTTGTACTACCTTTTCCCCTTCCTTATCTCACATCCCCACTTCTTCACATTTGACTGCTAAAATCTCTTCCCAGTAACTACCTTTATCTAAGACTTTGTCTCAGGGCCTTGTGTTCACTTTGCTGTTCTTCTTGTTCTGTTAGTTTGTTTTTCATTTTGTTGTTGGAGAAGGAGGTGCAAAAACTAAGACTGCTTCACAAGTAGAGGTTACATGCCTTTGCAGTAGTTCACTGATTCTTCTTTCCCCCTTTCTGTCTCCCTCATGTCTTCTCTGAGGCAACAAACAAATCCTTTGTTCCCCAATTTGCATAATGGTTCAATTCATGTACTAGATATTTAGAATACTCTTCTACCAGCAATATTCAGTTGGCTCTTCTCAAATAAATGTTAAGTTCTTCCCTAAGAAGGCTTAGAAAATTGTCACAAGCTCACTGAAGCTTGTAACAGTTGTTAATTGTTACTTAAATGTTCTTTTTTCCATTTTATTACAAATAGTAATTACATAAAGATGGAAGGAAACAGAAAAGAACATACGGATTGAAGCTGAAGCTAAAGACTTGAATTTCAGGAAAGACAGATTTTCAACTAGAATGCCTTGTGGGTAATTCAGAGAGTCCACCAAGTCAGATTTCCAACAACTTTTTTATTGGAATGTAGGACTCATGCTTGAAAAGATTTACTTCAACATTCACCAAAATGTTCAAAATAAATGAGCTTAGCCTTTCGCAAGATAGAAACAAAGCACAGAAAATTATCGCATAGTTCAAATTACTAAATAAACTACGCTTTTAAAAAAAATTTATTTATTATGCTTAAAGTTCTGGGGTATATGTGCAGAGCATGCAGGTTTTTTGTTACATAGGTATACACATGCCATGGTGGTTTACTGCATCCATCACCCCATCGTCTACATTAGATATTTCTTTTAATGCTATCCCTCCACAATCCCCCCACACCCTGCTATCCCTCCCCTAGCCCCTTAACCCCTGACAGGCCCTGGTGTGTGATGTCCCCCTCCCTGTGTCCTGTGTTCTCACTGTTTAGCTCCCACTTATGAGTGAGAACATGCAATGTTCGGTTTTCTGTCAGTTTGCTGAGAATGATGGTTTCCAGCTTCATCCATGTCCCTGCAAAGGACATGAACTCATCCTTTTTTATGGCTGCATAATATTCCATGGTGTATATTTGCCACATCTTCTTTATCCAGTCTATCATTCATCGGTACTTGAGTTGGTTCCAAGTCTTGCAAAAGTAATGGCAACAAAAGCCAAAATAGACAAATGAGATCAAATTAAACTAGACTTTCTAAGAAGACGAATACAGGACAGTTTAGAAAAGCCCGAAAAATGCTGGGCCAAGTTCACCGAGTGATTCAGACAGTACAATCCTAACTCACCGATTTCATTCTATTCCACAATTGTGAGCGGGCCTTGAGATTCTTTTCACTGGAGTGAAAATAACAGTTGGCTCATTTTCAGTGGCTTGGTATAAGTGTTAAATAGCAGAGGTTGCTGAGAGAGAAGTAATTCTCATAGGAAAAAAAAAAGGTAAATAATGATTCCTCCTCTTACAACTCCACCTACATTGCCTTGCCCATATCTGTTTCTTTCTAGGTGGGAAGGGAGCAAAAGTGCTTTAAAAAGAGATGGCTAAGGAATATTTTTTTTTAACGGTTATGCTACAGTCTCTTTTTTTATTGTGGAAAGATGTGATAGAGGTAGCAAAGAAAAGGAGAGACTTTTGATACTTTTTTTTTTTTTTTGAGACACAGTCTTGCTCTGTCTCCAGGCTGAAGTGCAGTGGTGGGATTTTGGCTCACTGCAACCTGTGCCTCCTGGGTCTAAGCAACTCCCCTACCTCAGCCTCCCAAATAGCTGGGACCACACCCAGGTAATTTTTTGTATTTTAGTAGAGATGGGGTTGCACCATGTTGGCCTCAATCTCTTGATCTCGTGATCCACCCATCTATGCCTCTCAAAGCACTGGGATTACATGCATGAGCCACCACATCTGGCCAGGAGATACTTTTAAAGACAGGACCCACCCATCAACCTCAGGATCATTAAAAATAATACTACTTAAAATGCAATTTATTTTCTTGCTCCGAATACGTTTAATGATTACTTGGCAAGCAATAATTATCTTAGATATGCTAGACTTTATTTTGGGCATTAAAAGAAAGTACGATAACAAGGAATGGATAGGATGTGTTTGCCATTTTCTAGAAAGATTACTAAGCCTCAGTGCAGATAAACAGCCAGTTATTCTGATAAAAAGGAAAAAAAATCAACATCATTGTCTTCCTGGACTAATTAGTCAATTCAGTTAAAAAAAAAATAGATCTGGAAATTCTAGAACAGTCTATGAACTTTTCATATATTATGGCAGAGATACAGGTGCATTATGAAAACTTAGCCAAAAGAGAATTAATATTAAAAGCCACTTTATTCTTTTTTGTGTGGAGCCTTCCTGAGTTTTCTCTATGAAAAGCAAATTAAGCCCAGTCTTTGGATTGGGATCTCAAGCCACGCTGTTAGCCTGTAACACAGGAGCCACATCTCACCAACTGGCAAGACCAGTAACCCAGCTATAAAAAAGGAAATCTTTGGAAACAATCTTGAGCATCTTCTTTTTTCTCTCATATCAAATGTATCTCCAAACTTCCATCCGTTTTACCTTCTAAGGAATCTATGTACTTAAATCTTCACACCCACTGCCCCTATCCTGGTCCAAACTGTTGTCATCTCCTACCTGAAATACTGCGATAGTTGCCTAATATGTCTCCTTCAACCACTTTCCCATCCTTTAGTCACTTCCCCATATAACTTCAGAGCAAACTTCTTAAAATGTCGATCTCGTCTTATAGAAGACAAAATTTCTTAGTATAGCCTATTAAGACTTTCTGAGGTCTGACCAGAAACAATGACTGGCCACTTATCGAACTACATCTACCTTTGCTATTTAACCCCAAATACTCTGTAGGTAACTTTCAATCAGAAGAATGCACCATGAAAATACCAACCAGATTCATACATTGCTCATTCTAAAATATCCCTTTTTTATCATCATCTTAATTGTTATATTTGTTAACACAGAAAATACTCAACTTACAGTAGATTCATGTTAGATGATCCTTTTGGAATTAATTAGATCCAGAACATTTGCTCAAGAAAAACTTACCTAACATCTCAGAAATATTACTGTTTTATCTAAGGATGCATACATTTTAAAGTAATATTTAAATCAAAATATCTTAGAATTTTTTCCCCTTTTGTTGTTAAAGTCATATATATTGTGAATAATCTTCAATAATATAAACCTCATTTTATGGTGATAAACAATATTAAAAAGTCATAAAATTGGGTAACTTACAATGCAGCTGAAACACCTTTTTTTTTTTTTTTGAGATGTGACATTACTCTGTCACCCCGGCTTGAGTGCAACAGTGCAATCTCAGCTCTCTGCAACCTCCACCTCCCAGGCTCAAGTGATTCTCCCACCTCAGCCTCCAGAGTATCTGGGACAACAGGTATGCACCTGTAGTCAAATATTTGTATTTTTTGTTGAGATGGGGGTCTGACCAGTTTGCCCAGGCTGGTTCAAACTCCTGGGCTCAGGTGACCTACCTGCCTTGGCATCCCAAAACACTGAGATTACAGACATGACCCACCACATCCGTCTTGAAACCACTTTAAACTTTCATTTTCTTCAATTAAACAAAAATATTTTTATATTTTATCATCAATAAGATTATGTTAAGGTAGATAAAAGTTAGAATTATCCAAACATCTTAAAGTCATGCTCTAAAAATGTTAATATTCTAAAAATAAAATCAAGATTAAAACAAAAAAGAAAAAACCACACAAATATTCTTAGAGAAAAATAAAATTCCCTTTGGAATATGAATTTGCACACTAACACAAGCAATCATATACAATATTGGAAACGCAAAGCTATCAAGCAAGAAAAAAAGCTTCCATTTGGAAATAATACTTCAGAATGTAACAGAATTTAAAAGAACACCTTCAAGGTTGTTAGGTCATTTTTGTGTCCTCTCTAAGTAGTTGTTTTATTATGAGACCCTTTCCCAATTTATCGTTTTTCTAGTAGGAGAACAGAGAGAAAAGAAATGTCAGATTGTCCTGCAAATTTTTTTCCAGAAACACACCATTACACCTATTCTTTAGTTACTTTTTACAATAAAAGATCTGGCAAATAAGTTGCTATTCCTTTTAAATATAAAGGCATTCTGCATGATGGATTCTTGCAGCAAAACTGAATTAGAGGTGGTGGTACTGAGTGGTAAGAGAAATTTATCAATGTACTTGCAAGAGTTAAAGTAATATATTTGTCAATGTGCGTTGGCATTTTTGGTCCAGTGTAAATAATAGGACCACATATTTCTATGTATTATTGATAAACTGGATACATCAAATAAAGTCAAACATGTATTAAGAAATGGGACACACACAATGTAATCCAAAAAATAATGTCTTTACTGAATAAAAACATATCTCCAGGTTGGTTTATCCTTAATCTCTATATAAGTCAAATATAAAAATTGCTTGTATGATAAGAAGAAAGAAATAATACTTCTAATAGAGGAGGGAAAACTCAACTGAGTCAGAAATTGTTCATTCTAGCTAGCCATGGGTCAGCTGCTCACTATTTAAAACCCTTTTACCCTGAATCACAGCTATCTACACCCCTCCCCAAATGAAGGACTATTATAAAATTCCATAATTATATAATGTTTTAAAAATGTCTTCAGATGTCACATCCTATTCCTTTACTTGTTTAATTAATTAATTAATTAATTTCTAACTTTTATTTTAAATTCAGGGGTACATGTGTAGGTTTGTTACATGGGTTACCTTGTGTCTTAGGGGTTTGCTGTAGTTTATTTAATCACCCAGGTATTAAGCCTAATGTGTTATTCCCCAATATTTTAATATATTATTTTGTTAAGATCATTTTTTATGGGTGGGAATGGCTCTAAATGTACTAAAAACTAATTGGGAAAATAGAAAATTATAAATATTTATAACCAAAAGAGAATCTATTGTGTTTGAAAACTCCATAAAGGTATGTTTGTTTTGTTTTTTACTCATTTGGAATAAAATGTATACACTTGAGAATAAAAGAAATTATCCCCAAATTTAATGAATACGAATTTAAGCACAGCAAATAGTTTTAACAGTTTTATCGTTTTTTTCTACTCTAAAATTATAACAATGCTCAACTAGTTATATCTTTCAGCTGTGAGCGTCACAAGTAAAAGTACCAGTTTTCTGGCATGTAACGCTCAGTTCTTTCTGTCGCTTAGATTTTCTTTTTTGATTACTACATATTTATTAGAAAATTACATAGTTACTTTAAAAAATACTAAAGATATGTCAAAAGATAGACACCATGTCCTATAGTTTCAACAATCTTATATGAAAATATGCCTCAATCATGTGAATGTTTGGCAATATTGTTTTTCACAGATGATAAAGAGTTATTTTACAATTTGAGGAAATCAGAGCTATACGCCATTCATTGCAATAGTGCAATATGATCAGTTTGTGTAACCTAGCCTGGTTTATAACTGATTATTTCTTTTCTTCTTTCAGCAAAACAATAAGATCCAATAGACCACTGTGATGGTTAATATTGTCAGCTTGATTGGATTGAAGGTTACAAAGTATTCATCCTGGGTGTGTATGTGGGCACAATCTAATCAGCTGCCAGGAAACATAAAGCAGGCAGAAGAATGTGAAAAAGCAAGACTGGCCTAGCTTCCCAGCCTACATCTTGCTCCTATGCTGGATGCTTCCTTTCCTCAAACAGACTCCAGGTTCTTCAGTTTTGAGACTCAGACTGGCTCTCCTTGCTCCTTAAGCTTGCAGACAGCCTATTGTGGGAACTTGTCATTGTGTAAGTGAATCCATAATAAACTCATATATATATATATATATATATATATATATATATATATATATATATCTCCTATTAGTCCTGTCCTGCTAGGGAATGCTGACTAATACACCTCCATAGAGCATCTTAACTCTAGGTGGGAATAGATAACCCGCCAAGGTGAAAAGCTTTTAATCTCTGTTAAAACCTTTATACCCACTGTAACAAATCGGCTTCCATGGTCGCCCCACAGGATCTCAACTTCTTGGTTGTCATGCCCTGCATAGCTCCCACCACACTGGATAGATCTGATTTATGTATTCAATAGAATATTGAGGCTATTGAGTGTGACCATAAAGACTAGATGATAAAGGACATTGTGGCATCTGTGTTACTCGGATTCTTGGATTGCTTAGTTTGTGAGAAGCTAGCTGCCATGTTGCAAGGACACTCATGCAGCACTATAAAGAGGTCCATATGGAGAGAAAGTAAAGCCTCCTGCCAACAGCCAGTGAGGGCAACAGCCAGACAGCAACTACGTTGAATGAGCTATTTTGGAAGTGAATTCTCCGGGCCTTGCCAAGCCTTCAGATGAACATAAGCCCAGCTGACATCTTGACTGTAACCTCCTGAGAGACTCACTGCCAGAATTACCAAACTAAACTGCACTGGATTTCTGCCTCTCTCAACTCTGTGAGATGATACATGTCTCTTGTTTTAATTTGTTAATTGGGGTAATTTGTTATGCAGCAATAGGTAACTAGTACACTTACTATGGACCTTTGATCTTTTATTTTTAAAAAAGCATCTTGTCATCACTACCTTACCATAGATGCATGCATGCACAGACACACACTCTCGTATATACTTGCACATATACCAATAGAAAACATATCCTAAAAATTATTTTTTCTACCCTGAATCCACCCAGTAAGAAAATACTCACATTTTCTCTAAATAACTTCTTCTAAGTTATTTTACTGCATAACAAAAATTGCTTAACTTTAGAATATCTTAAAATTATTGCACCTACAAAGTCAAGAATTAATTTTACTTCTTAAGTATTTGTGTATGATAGAAAAATTAATTTAATCTAACAGTGCTATTTACTAAAAATAATAAGCCTGAACTCTGTTACACTGCATATAATTTAAAAATAAACTACTATAACTCTCTCAGACATTTGGTGTTCCCATGACTAAAAGTTTATATTAATACTACCAACAGAGATTTTATTTTAACATGAACAAAGATAGTCTCAGGAACCACAAAAAACTGGTGTACATAAAGCAAAACACAAGGTAAGTTTGCCATCAACATGCAATGCTTCTTGCCTAAGACCTTTACCATAACACACAAACAAATTAAGTGTTGATTGCTTTGCTGCATTAGCTGGTTTGTCTGCCTGCCACAAAGAACTCCTAAGTGCAACGTCTTAAACACATTCCTTATATTTAACACCGCAGGAGATTACTTTTGCACTTCCTATTTGTTGTGTGTGTGTTTGCTTTTTACTTTTTGCTTTATTTTGAAGTGGGGACACTCCAGGTTGGAAAGGCATGCAAGGGTTGTTTGTTTCCTGCAAACCAGTCATCTTGCTGTGAGAAAAGGGAAGCTCCCATCACAAGCTTCTGCAGAAATGTACTGATTGGCACTCAGCCGATTCGTTGATCTTAAGCACAGCCAGTAGAAGTCTGATTATAATTATTCTTTTTCCTGTTCTTTCTGTATATATCAGGTACAGCAGGGCTCTCAGGGATGTGCTGTTTAATATCAAAACCCAATGAAGTTGGAGAGTTCCCCTTCCTCATTCAATGATAGGCAAGGAAACACATTTCACATGTCTAAGTTGTTTGCAAGCCAAGTCAAACATAGCAGAGCTCATGATCGGAGCCTAGCCAAGTGCTCATAGTGGGTGGCCAATGCACATTTGTCTAATTTAATTGAATGATCACAAAGAGCTTTAAACAAAACTGGAGCTTTAAAAAGTTTCCATTGTAAGCTCCAGCTTTTAACACTGTAATATGGTGGCATATTCATATTCTCAAAATGTGACTATGAGGGTCTTTCTGGAAATTTCCCGTGGTGTAGACTATAATTACAATATGTGACTAGTGAAGTGACAATGGAAGCTCCCTGCCACAGTTTTCTAACCCCCTCCTAGAGAGTTAATGAACTATCCAGTGTTTTTCTAATGAATTCATTCTCTTTTTCAATTATCTAGAGTTATTTTCTGTTTCATATAACTAAGAGCCTTGACTGATACAGAGGTTATTGAAAGAATAGATTCCAGAATTTAGGCACTTAGAAGAGAAAATCAAAATGTATTAAACTGATATGAAGCTGAAAATATCATGAAGTTAAAATATGCTATTCCAACATAATACAATTTTAAGATTAAAATCATAACAATAAACAAAAAACACTAAACATCATAACACCAAAAACAAGAAAAATATAATTTCTGAATAAGAAAGTCACTTATGTACCATACTTAGCATCATGGAAAAGATAATTTTTCACAGTGGAACCAGGGATCCACAGGCATTTGGAACCATAGCTCTAGAATGTTCATCTGAAGTATATTCTTGACCATCCCTTTCAACCATTTTACTTAATTTTGTCTCTTCTCAATTTATCTCCTTTCATTCCTACATAATGACAGTAATGAATCTATATAATTTAGCTAAGGTATGAATTGGGCTGGGTAAAATGGCTTAAAAATAAATGATCCCCAAATTGATCTACATAATCAACACAATTCTTATCAAAATTCCAAATGACTATTTTTGCAAAAATTGACAAGATGATTCTAAAATTCATAAGGAAATGCAAGACACCCAAAATAGCCAAAAGAAATTTTGAAAAGGAGCTGAAGTGTTCTCATTTCCTCATTTCAAAATTTAATATAAAGCTAAAGTAATCACTATTATGTAGTGTATCTATTTGTTTTCATCCTGATGTGAAGAAACACCTGAGACTGGGTAATTTATAAAGGAAATGGGTTTAATTGACTCATAGTTCTACTTGTCTGGGGAGGCCTCAGGAAACTTACAATCTTGGCAGAAGGCATCTTTTCACAAGATGGCAGGAGAATGAGTCCTGAGTGAAGGGAGAAGCCCTTCATAAACCCATCAGATCTTGTGAGAACTGACTCATTATCATGAGAATAGCACAGAGAAAACTGCCCCCATAATTCAATTACCTCCTACCTGGTCCCTCCCACCACACATGAGATTATAAAAACTAAAATTTGAGATGACATTTGGGTGGGGACACAGGCAAACCATATCATTCCATCCCTGGTCCCTCCCAAATCTCTTGTGCACATATTTTAAAACACAATAATCCCCTTCCAACAGTCCTCCAAATTCTTAACTCGTTCCAACATTAACACAAAAGTCCAAGTTCAAATTCTCATCTGAGACAAGGCAAGTCCCTTCTGCCTATGACCCTGTAAAACCAAAAACAAGTTAGTCACTTCCTAAATACACAGGGGGTAAAACACTGGGTAAATACACCCGTTCCAAATGGGAGAAATTGGTTAAAATAAAAAGGTGGCTACAGGATCCATGCAAGTCTGAAATCTAACAGGGCAATCATTAAACCTTAAAGTTCCAAAATAATCTCTTTTGGCTCCATGTCTCACATCTAGGTCATCCTGATGCAAGAATTGGGCTCCCATGCCCTTGGCAAGCTACACCTCTGTAACTTTGCAAGGTGAAATCTTCCTCTGGGCTCCTTTCATGGGCTGGCATTGAGTGTCTGTTGCTTTTCCAAGCACAAAGTGCATGCTGTCAGTAGAGTCATCATTCTGGGCTCTGGAGGGCAGTGGCCTTCTTCTTACAGCTCCATTAGGCAATGTCCCAGTGAGGACTCTGTGTGGTGGCTCCCATATTTCCTTCCTGCACTGCCCTAGCAAAGGTTTTCCATGAGGGCTCTGACCCTGTTGCAAACTTCTGCCTGGACATCCAGGTGTTTCCATACATCCTCTGAAATCTAGGCAAAAGTTCCCAAACCTCAATTCTTGACTTGTGTGTACCCACAGGCTCAACACCACATGTAGGTTGCCAAGGCTTAGGGTTTTCGCCCTCTGAAGCAATAGACCAAGCTGTACCTTGGCACCTTTTATCCACAGCTAGAGCTGAAGCAGCTGGGATGCAGGGCAGACGATACACAGAGCAGGGGGCCTGGGGACCAATCCAGTAAACATTTTTCCATCCTAGGTCTCTTGGCCTATGATGGGAGGGGCTGCTGTAAGGTCTCTGACATGCCCCATTGTCTTAGTGATTAACATTTTCCCCATTGTCTTGGTGATTAACATTCTGCTCCTCATTACTTATGCAAATTTCTCTATCCAGCTTGAATTTCTCCAAAGAAAATGGGTTTTTCTTTTCTACTGCATTGTCAGACTGCACATTCTCCAAACTTTTATGTTCTGCTTCCTCTTGAAGTCTTTGCTGCTTAGAAATTTATCCCTCCAAGTACTCTAAATCATCTCTCTCAAGTTTAAAGTTCCACAGATCTCTAGGGCAAGGCAAAGTGCTGTCAGTCTGTTTGTTAAAACATAGCAAGGGACATGTTTATTTCAGTTACCAACAAGTTTCTCACCTACATCTGATAACACCTTAGCCTGGATTTTATTGTCTATATCACTTATAGCATTTTGGTCAAGGCCATTCAACAAGTCTCTAAGAAGTTTCCAACTTTCCCACATCTTCCTGTCTTATGAGCCCTCCACGGCTCTAGGAAGTTCCAAAGGTTCCCACGTTTTCCTCTCTTTTTCTGAACCATCCAAACTTTCCAACCTTTGCCTGTTACCCAGTTCCAAAGTTGCTTCCACATTCTTGGGTATCCTTAAGGTAGCATTCCATTCTATCAGTAGCATTTACTATATTATTCTGTTTTCACACTGCAATGAAGAAATATCCAAGACCGGGTAATTTACAAAAGATAGGTTTAATTGACTCACAGTTTCACATGGCTGGAGAGGCCTCAGCAAACTTACAATCTTGGCAGAAGGCACTTCTTTACATGGTGGAAAGAGAAAATGAGCCCTGAGTGAAGTGGGAGTCCTTATAAAACTATGAGTTCTCATGTGAACTTAATCACTATCACAAGAACATAATGGGGGAAACTGCCCCCATGATTCAATTACCTCATGCCAGGTCGCTCTTACCACACATGGGGATTATGGGAACTAGAATTCAAGATGATATTTGAATTGGGACACAGCCAAACCATATTGTGTGATATTAACATAAGTATATACATACAGGTCAATTAATAAACAGTAGAAAAAAAAGCAAGCACAAATCTTTGTGGCCTTTGATTATGCAATGGTATGCTTAGATATAATAATAAAGCCAAAGAAAGAATAAATTACATTTTATCCAAATTTTAAAATGTGTACTTCAAAATATGCTATTAAGAAAGTAAAGACAGCATCCAGAATGGCAAAAGAAGCCTTTCCAAATAATATACATTATAATGATCTATTTCCCAGAATATATTAAAAATCAGAGGGAGCTCCGCCAAGAGGGACAAATCAGAAGAGCTCCAGAGTGCAGTTCCCAGTGAGAGTGACGCAGAGGGCGAGTGATCACTGTATTTCCAACTGCGGTATCAGGTGCATCTCAATGGGACTGGTTGGATGATGGATGTAGCCCAAGGAGGGCAAGCTGAGGCAGGGTGGGGCACTGCCTCATGCAGGAAGTGCAGCAGATCAAAGGACCCCCTCTCCTACACAATAGAGGCCATCGGGGGCTTTTGAGGCCACTCCAGCACACCGATTCAGATACTGCACTTCTCTCATGGTCTTTATGGCCCAGAGACTGGGAGATTACCACCGGCCAACAAGCGCTGTGGGTTTCCAGAAAAAAACCTCACACAAATCTGGGCAGCCATTTTAACTGGCACCTGGAACACCCGTGAGACAGAGCCACATATTCCCCTGAAAAAGAGGGGGGTGAAGGCAGGTAGCCAGGTGATCTGGCTTGATGGGTCCCACCCGCACAAAGACCAGCAATCTGAAACACACTGACTTGAGAGTTTTGCAGCCAGCTCAGCCATTACCAAGGCAGTCCACCATTACTGGGGCAGTCCACCATTACTGAGGCAGTTCAAACCTCACCTGTGTAAACAAAACTGCAAGGATGTTTACACAGCAGCTGGGCAGAGCCCACGGAAGCTCAGCAATGCCTCTGCAGACAGACTGTGACTAGACTCCCTCCTTGCTGGGCAGGACATCTCTGAAAAAGGCAGCACCATGTCAGGGACTTATAAATAAAGCCCCACCTTCCTGGGACAGAGCACCCGGGAAAAGAGGTGGTTATGAGGTCTACTGCAGCAGACTTAAGCACCCCTGCCCAGCAGCTCTGAACAGAACAACAGAGCTCCCAGCTCAACATTTGAGCTCTGATAAGGGGCAGACTGCCTCCTCAAGCAGCTTCCTGACCCTCATATATCTAAAGAAGAACCTCATAAAGGAGAGCTTTAGCTGACATCTGGTGGGTACCATTCTGGGATGAAGATACAAGAAGGAATAGGCAGCAACCCTTACTGTTCTGCAGCCTCCACGGATTATTCCCAGGAAAGAAGGGTCTAGAAAAGACCTCCAGCAGTCCTGCAGCAGAGAGGCCTGACTATTAGAAAGGAAATAAAAAACAGAAAGAAATAGCTTCAACATCAACAGAAAGGACGTCCACTCAGAGACCTTATCTGAAAGTCACTGACTTCAAAGACCAAAAGTAGATAAATCCACAAAGATGGGAAGAAACCAGTGAAAAAAGGATGAAATCACCAAAAATCAGAATGCCTCTCCTCCTCTAAGGGATTACAACTCCTCACCAGCCAGGAAACAAAATTGGATGCAGAATGAGTTTGACAAATTGACAGAAGCAGGCTTCAGAAGGTGAGTAATAACAAACTTCTCTGACCTAAAAGATCATTTTCTAACCCAATGCAAAGAAACTAAGAACCTTGACAAAAGGTTAGACCAAATGCTAACTAGAATAACCAGCTTAGAGAAGAACATAAATGACTTGATGGAGCTGAAAAACACAACGGGAGAACTTCATGAAGCATACACAAGTTTCAATAGCTGAATCAATCAAGCAGAAGAACGGATATCAGAGATTGAAGGCCAACTCAATGAAATAAAATGAGAAGGCAAGAATAGAGAAAAAAGAGTGAAATAAATGAACAAAGCCTCCAAGAAATAGGAGATTATATGAAAGACCTAATCTACATTTGACCGGTGTACCTGAATGTGATGGGGAGAATAAATCCAAACTGGAAAACACTCTTCAGGATATTATCCAGGAGAACCTCCCGAACTAGCAAGGCAGGACAACATTCAAGTCCAGGAAATAGAAAGAATACCACAAAGATATTCCTGAAAAAGAGCAACCCCAAGGCAGATTCACCAGGGCTGAAATGAAGGAAAAAAAGGCTAAGGGCAGCCAGAAAGAAAGGTGGGGTTACCCACAAAGGGAAGTCCATCAGACTCACAGCAGATCTCTTGGCAGATACCCTACAGGCCAGAAGACAGTGGGGGCCAATATTCAACATCCTTAAAGAATAAAACTTTCAACCTAGAATTTCATATCCAGCTAAGCTAAGCTTCATAAGTGAAGGATAAATACAATCTTTTATGGACAGGCCATTGCTGAGAGAGTTCATCACCACCAGGCCTGCCTTGCAAGAGCTCCTGAAGGAAGCACTAAACATGGAAAGGAACAACCAGTAACAGCCGCTCCAAAAACATACAAAATGGTAAAGAGCATCAACACAATGAAGAAACTGTGTCAACTAATGGGCAAAACAACCAGCGAGCATCAAAATGGTAGGATCAAATTCACACATAACAATATTAACCTTAAATGTAAACAGGCTGAACGCCCCAATCAAAAACACAGACTAGCAAATTGTATAAAAAGTCAAAACTCATCAGTGTGCTGTATTCAGGAGACCCATCTCATGTGCAAAGACACACATAGACTCAAAATAAAGGGATGGAGGAAGACTTACGAAGCAAATAGAGAGCAAAAAAAAGCTGGGGTTGCAATCCTAGTCCATGATAAAATGGACTTTAAACCAACAAAGACCAAAAGAAACAAAGAAGGGCATTACATAATGGTAAAAGGATCAATGCAACAAGTAAAGCTAACTATCCTAAATATAGACACACCCAATACAGGAGCACCCAGATACATAAAGCAAGTTCTTAATGATGTTCAAAGGGGCCTAGACTCCCACACAATAATAGTGTGAGACTTTAGGACTCCACTGTCAATATTAGACAGATCAACAAGACAGAAAATTAACAAGGATATCCAGGACTTTAATTCAGATCTGGACCAAGCAGACCTAATAGACATCTACAGACATTTACAAAACTCTCCACCCCAAATCCACAGAATATACATTCTTCTCAGCATCCCATCACACTGACTCTAAAATTGACCACATAATTGGAAGAAATCACTCCTCAGCAAATGCAAAAGAACAGAAATCATCACAACCAGTCTCTCAGACCACAGTGCAATTAAATTAAAACTCCGCGTAGTGGCTCATGCCTGTAATCCGAGCATTTTGGAGGCCAAAGCAGGCAGATCACCTGAGTTCAGGAGTTTACAACCAGCCTGACCAACATGGTGAAACCCTGTCTTAATAAATAAATAAATAAGTAATAAATAAATAAATTAGAACTCAGGATTAAGAAACTCACTTAAAACTGCACAACTACATGGAAACTGAGCAACCTGCTCCTGAATGACAACTGGATAAATAATGAAATGAAGGCAGAAATAAAGATGTTCTTCAAAACCAATGAGAAGGAAGACACAATGTACCAGAATCTCTGGGACAGATTTAAAGCAGTGTCTGGAGTGAAATTTATAGCACTAAATGCTCATAAAAGATCTAAAATCAACACACTACTATCAAAATTCAAAGAGGTAGAGGAGCAAGATCAAACAAATTCAGAAGCTAGCAAAAGACAAGAAGTAAGTAAGATCAGAGCAGAACTGAAGGAAATAGAGACACAAAAAAACATTCAAAAAATAAACAAATCCAGGTTTTCTTAAAAGGTCAACAAAATAGACCACTGGCCAGACTAATAAAAAAGAATAGAGAGAATTGAATAGAAGCAATAAAAAATGATAAAGGGACTATCACCACCGATTCCACAGAAATACAAACTACCATCAGAGATTACTACAAATAACTCTATGGACATAAACCAGTAAATCTAGAAGAAATGGATAAATTCCTGGATACTTACACCCTCTCAAGACTAAACCAAGAAGAAGTTGTATTCCTAAATAGACCTATAACAGGATCTAAAGTAAAGGCAGCAATTATTAGCCTACCAACCAAAAAAGTCCAGGTCCAGATGAGTTCACAGCCCAATTCTACCAGATGTACAAAGAGGAACTGGTACCATTCCTTCTGAAACTATTCCAAACAATAAAAAAAGAGAATCCTCCCTAACTCATTTTATGAGACCAGCATCATCCTGATACCAAAACCAGGCAGAAATACAACTAAAGAAGAAAATTACAGGCCCGTATCCAAAATGAACATCAATGCAAAAATCTTCAATAAAACACTGACAAAACAAATGCAACAGCACATCAAAAAGCTTATCCATCATGATCAAGTAGGCTTCATCCCTGGGATGCAAGGCTGGTTCAACATATGCAAATCTATAAACATAATGCATTACATAAACAGAATCAAAGACAAAAACCACATGATTATCTCAATAGATGCAGAGAAGGCCTTCAACAAAATTCAGCAGCCCTTTATGGTAAAAAGTCTTAATAAACTAGGTATCGATGGAACGTATCTCAAAATAATAAAAGCTATTTAAGTCAAAACCACAGCCAATATCATACTGAATGGGAAAACTCTGGAAGCATTACCTTTGAAAACTGGCACTAGACAAGGGTGCCCTCGCTAATCATTCCTATTCAACATAGTATTGGAAGTTCTGGCCAGAGCAATCAGGCAAGATAAAGAAATAAAGCATATTCAATTAGGAAAAGAGGAAGTCAAATTGTCTCTATTTGCAGACTACATGATTGTATATTTAGAAGACCCATCATCTCAGCCCAAAATCTCTTTAAGTTCATAAGCAACTTCAGCAAAGTCTCAGGATACAAAATGAATGTGCAAAAATCACAAGCATTGCTATACACCAATAACAGACAGAGAGCCAAATCATGAGCAAACTCCCATTCACAGTAGCAAAAAGAGAATAAAATACCTAGGAGTATGATTAATAAAGGACTTGAAGGACCTCTTCAAGAAGAACTACAAACCACTGCTCAAGGAAATAAGAGAGGACACAAACAGATGCAAAAATATTCTGTGCTCATAGTTAGGAAGAATCAATATCATGAAAATGGCCATACTGCCCAAAATAATTTACAGAGTTGATGCTATTCTTATCAAGATATCATTGATTTTCTTCACAGAACTGTAAAAACCACCTTAAACTTCATGTGGAACCAAAAAAGATCCCAGATAGCCAAGATCCTAAGCAACAAACACAAAGCTGGAGGCATCATGCTACCTGACTTCAAACTATACTACAGGGCTACAGTAATCAAAACAGGGTGGTACTGGTGCTCAAACAGAGATATAGACCAATGTAACAGAACAGAGACCTTGGAAGTAATGCTACTCATCTAAAACCATCTTATCTTTGTCAAACCTGACAAAAACAAGCAATGGGGAAAGGATTCTCTGTTTAATAAATAGTGTTGGGAAAACTGGCTAGCCGTGTGCAGAAAGCTGAAACTGGACCCAATCCTTATACCTTATACAAAAATTAACTCCAGATGGATTAAAGATTTAAACATAAGATCTAACCATAAAAATCCTGGAAGAAAACCTAGGCAATATCATTCAGGACATAGGCATAAGTAAGGACTTCATGGCTAAAACACCAAAAGCAATGGCAACAAAAGCCAAAATAGACAAATGGGATCTAATTAAACTTAAGAGCTTCTGCACAGCAAAAGAA
>CAUYQU010046931.1:0-32481 GCA_963574635.1 Cheracebus regulus
TCTTTTTCTAAAATCTCTTCCTCTTTCTTTCTCTTTCATTCTTTTTTTCTTTCTTTTGCTGTTTCTTTCTTTCTCCTTTTCTCTCTTTTTCTAAAATCTCTTCCTCTTTCTTTCTCTCTTTCATTCTTTAAAAAAAAAAAAAAAAAGAATGCTGATTCCCCACATTCTTGCCAAAAGAATGTATAATGAATCTTTAAGGGTTTTGCTAACCTGATGGATGAGATATAGTGTCTCCATAGAGGTTTAATTTGTATTTCTCTTTTCATTTTACGTTTGTATGATTGCAAACACAATTTTATATATTTTGTTTGAGTTTCCTTTTCATGTTTTCTGCCTATGTTTCTATATTTTCTCAATTTTAATTGGTAGATATTACAGACATGGGAACTTTCTCTGTGACTGTTAGCATCAATTATTCATAGAAGGCAATTATAATACAAAAATAAGATTAATAAATTTAGGCATTCATTCTGCAAATAGAACAACAGCAACAACAATAATACTAACAAACACAAAAATCAAAAACAAGTAGGAGGTTGGTTGACCTGTCAGTCCCTGCACATGCCAACTGCACACAATTAAGTCAGTTTCATTGCATTCATTTCTTTTCAAACCAGAGGCAATGACAGCCAGACATATTTCTTTAGAAATACCCTCTAAATTCGCATATAATACAATGTGCTATACCAAATATCTATGTATTAAGTGTAAATAGAGCCCCATGTACCCATATCATGCTGAAGGTACATAAAGAGTAACAAAACGTCCCTATATGTGGCAAGTAGGGTCTAAAGATCCTTTGCTAAGCACCCTGGTTACCCTTTCACCTGACCCACTGGTTTTCTCCTACAATTATCTTTGATACCAGGAAGCAACTCCAATAATAGCTCCTGGTTTCTTTCATTCCTGTTTTGTCAGTGGTGTACCTTGATTCCAAGTTCTGATTCATTTGTTTTTACAACTTGTCACCGAATTTTAACATACATAGGAAAAAAGCACACATAAATACACAGGTTGATACACTGGCACAAGTGTAAGAATCACTTAAGTCAAGGAACAAAGAATTATCAACACCTTCAAAACTTCCTTGTGTCCCCTTCCAGCCATGAACCTTCAACAGAGGAAACTGCTATGCAGATTACTAACTGCATGGACCCAGGGTCCAGCTGGGATGGGAGACTGCCATACGTCCGGGTCCTTGGCATCAGTCTCTTGCCATTACACTCCACATCATCAAGCTGCCACTAGGTGTGAAGGGAGGATAGGCTTTGCTGTTACAGTTAGTATTCCTAGCCTCCTTATCACCTTCATGCTGCTGCAAACTCTTGTTTTCTCTCCTATAGAAATCCTAAGCTTTTCATGTGTTCTCAAATATGCCATTTTTGACAGTATGACTTCTAATAGATGTAGGTGTGTGCAGCATTTCTCAATATTATGAAATATAAATTAAGCTAATAAACATTATTGTTTATAAATTGTAAGCCTAATTATAGCTGCATATTCAAATGTTCACTAAATTCCCCAATTGAGTGGATAGGGTAACAAATACTTACTAAGCACATTCAACTGTCAAGGCAGCCGAGAGCGCCTATAATCCCAGCTCTTTGGGAGGCTGAGGTGGGCGGATCACAAGGTCAGGAGTACGAGACCAGCCTGGCCAACATGGTGAAACCCTGTCTCTACTAAAAATACAAAAATTAGCTAGGTGTGGTGGCACATGCCTGTAATTCCAACTAGTTGGGAGCATGAGGCAGGAGAATCACTTGAACCTGGGAGGTGGAGGTTGCAGTGAACCAAGACTGTGCCATTGCACTCCAGCCTGGGTGACAAAGTGAGATTCCATTTCAAAAAAAAAAAAAAAGTAAAGGCATTTACCTAGCTGATGAGAGCCAACATTTAACGAGGAAAAAATAACACCTCAGAGAAGTCACCTATAATCAAATGCTATAATATCCTTTTAAATGTGGTATAATAGAGAAAGCAAAGAGTATGGGGACATACAAGCCAAGGAAAAATACCTGGTCTCTTACCTTTCAGGATCTTATTACAGTAATTGACACAAAACGCGCTTACCAGGTAAGTACTCAGTGAATGGTGATTAGTATTGGCAGTGATATTTGATTTTAGTAAAAATGCCAACATCTGTGCACTTCAACTGAATAAGCTAAGAAATAGGTTTAATTCCATTAAATATCCACAGGTTTGATATTATTTGAGGGGAGATTTTTATTGTGTAGTAAGAGTTGAGAGTGTGTGTGCATATACATGTGCATGTGTTTATTTCACAATCAGTTGTCCCAAATCAAAACATAAAATGTATCTGAATAATGATTTTTTGTTTTTGATTTTAAAATTTGAAACCAATATCATTGGCATTCCTGCTTATACAAAGTAAAGCTAAAGTGCAATACTTCTATTAATACTTCAAGAATAAAACTGCCATATTATAGATATTTAATCATATCTTTTAATTTAATATGTCATGTGAAAAACCCATTGGATAATCCTATGCTATCATAATCACAAAATCTTTTCAAAGGGACTGGACATTTCTTTTGTATTTGTTTGATTTCTGTTATCAAATACTTGTTTGTTCCAGGCTGAATGTAAACAGCCTGAATAACTTTATGATAAATTCACAGTCTTTTTCTGTTGCTCTAGGCTGTCATACGTGGCTCTATTTTCCAATTTGTATACTGTAACAAAGCTGAAAAATACACAAAGAAGACAGTCACTGTGCGTATAGAATGAACAATTGTGCTTGCTAAGTGCATGGGATGAACAATGCCTTCGCCCTGGGCAACTCAGTTTTCATATCTGAAGTGGAGGGAATGTGTTTCTTAACCTTCTCTGAAGAATGCGGGGATGACTAACTAATGAAAACTGCCATTTTCAAACAGATACTAGTGTAATCCAAATGAAATTAGCAATTCAATCTCAAGATTTAATTGGGGAAAGCTGTTTTAGCTTTAGGAGAGCTCTTTTCTTTGCTGATAGTAAAAGTATCCATAACTGCTTAGGATGCATGTTCTCTGGAATCCGGTTTTAAATAAATAATTAGTATATCTCAAAGAATTACATAATGTTGATAGTGTGAAAGGTGCCTAATGCAGAATAAACTACTGTATGAAGTTTGAAAATAAGACATGTTTTCTAAGGCCAAACATTTCTTTGGAGATGGGGTGGGAGATTGATTTTTAAAGTGCCTTTGGTTAATTTGCTATCTAGTACAGAATAATTCTGAAAATGTTTCCTTGGAGTTTTGAATGTAAATAAATGACTGCAGAGAGTCATATATAAGTAGTCATCAACCAATCTTTCATGTTTGATTCAAACATATTTTCTGAGTTAGTGAAGATTGATGCACAACTCTCCCTAGAAGACATTGTATTTCTTACAATGTATTTCTTGTAAGAAAGACATTGTATTTCTTACATGAGAGAAGACATTGTATTTCCTACAAGATCATCCTTATTCTTGCTTACAAGACACAACCCTATCACCACTCCAGCAGTTGGAAATACGTTTTAACGTCATAACTTTATAAAGTACTTTCCTTATAGGTGTGATGAGTTTAATTTTGTCCCTCCAGTGTTGGAACATATGCTCATGTTGGAACATAAGCATATGTTCATTTTCCAACCCCCCGGTGTCTCAGAAAGTTATCATATTTGGGAACAGGGTCACTGCATATATAGTTAATAAGAGGTCATACAAGAGTAAAGTGGAACCTAAACAAATAAATTATTTATAAAATGAATGCCATATAAAATGAAAAACAAGGCCAGACGCAGTGACTTATGCCTGTAATCTTAACACTTTGGGAGGCCGAGGTGGGAAGACTGTTTGAGCTCAGGAGTTCAAGGCCCACCTGGGCAGCAAAGTGATATGCCATCACTACAAAACTTAAAAAAAAAGTTTATATGGCTTCTGTGACATGCACCTGTAGCCCCAGTTACTCAGAAGGCTGAGGCAGAGGATCCCTTGAGCTCAGGAGTTGGATCTTGCAGTAAGCTATGATCACATCACTGTACTCTAGCCTGGATTACAGAGCAATACCTGTCTCCAAAGGAAAAAAAAAGAAAAAGAAAGAAAAACACACAGAGAAAGACTACATAAAGTGACACAGGGAGAAGACAGCCACCTGCAAGCCAAGGAGAGAGTCCCAGAGTGAGTCCTGGAGCAGGCATTTCCCTCACTGCCCTTGGAGGAGGAGCCAACCCTGCCAACACCCTGATTTAGAGTAAATTTCTGTTGTTTAAGCCACCCAGTTTATGGTACTTTATGATGGCAGCCCTAGCGAACTAATACAATACATAAATAGTGCTTTTTAAAAAAACTGCAGCAACATCAACAATAGCATTAAAGAGCAAGCTCTATTTTTTAAGCTCTGTGATCTTAGTAAGATCATGATCTTCAATTTCTGTATTGAAAATTAGAAAAAAGGCCGGGTGTGGTGCCTCATGCCTGTAATCCCAGCCCTTTGGGAGGCCGTGGTTGGGGATCACAAGGTCAGGAGTTCAAGACGAGCCACATCTCTACTAAAAATACAAAAATTAGCCTGGCTTGTTGGTGGGCGCCTGCAACCCCAGCTACTCAGGAGGCTGAGGAAGAGAATTGCTTGGACCCAGAAGGCAGAGGTTGCAGTGAGCAGACATCATGCCAGTGCACTCCAGCCTGGATGACAGAGTGAGACCAGAAAGAAGGAAGGAAGGAAGGAAAGAAGGAAGGAAGGAAGGAAGGAAGGAAGGAAGGAAGGAAGGAAGGAAGGAAGGAAGGAAGGGAAAAGAAAATTAGGAAAAAAATGACATCTACATGCAGTTGTTGAGAAGACTGAGTTGGTATGAAATATCTAACAGGTAGCTTATACTAAATAGTTATTCTCTCTCCCTCATACTCATGATAAAACAACTAAACAGAAAATCCTAAACTGGAAATTAGGGTTTTTCAGGGTGTTCTCATTAACAGTGATAAATTTGCATTGATCTGCCTCAGGTCTATTAATTTGGTTGCATAGTGGATTTATGTGGGAATACCTTTTTAAATGCTACTGCCCAAGATACATCTCAGGGATTCTGATTTAATTTGGCTGAGATGGTGCCAGCTAATCAGGATTTTATCATAAATATATAATATATAATATATATATATATATATACACATACACACACACATATACACGCAGACATATTAAATCCTGACATATTATATTTGAGAAAAATATACATTTTTTACAATATATTTGTACAATAGAAAACTGTGAGACATCTGATCATGAATAAGTAATATTTGTGATCTGATAAAGTAATACTACACAAAGACAAGAATGTAATCAGAATATTAGCAAAAATAAATATGGTCTCTCCACTTCTAGGGTTGCAAATGACAGAGTTCTGTACCTCTCCTGAAAAGTTTCCATATCATCACCTCAAAATATGTATTTTCTTCCTTTTGTGGCTTATAACACTTCCTATGAGAATTTTAGTTACCAAAATGCAAAACAAATCTACTACATAGATATATGTCATACAAATAATTAAGGCTTTGATATTTAAATTAAACATCTTTGAGACTCTTAATGTAAAGATTAAAAGATATTAAGAGCACATCTTAGATATCACAATCTTATGCATGTTTTTCTCTAAAAATGTAGACATTTTGTAATCTTTTTTTTTCCACACCCAATTCCTGCAGAACATTTTTTAATCTTTACTTCTAAGATTCAATTACATTTAAATAACAGTAATAGGTTTCATTTTAAAAATACCAATATCTGGCCAGGCATGGTGGCCTCTCACCTGTAATACCAGCACTCTGGGAGGCTGCGATGGGCAGATCACCTGAGGTCAGGAGTTTGAGACCAGCCTGGCCAACAAGGCAAAACTCCACCTCTAGTAAAAATAGAAAAATTAGCCTGGTGTGTTAGGAGGTGCCTGTAATCCCAGCTACTCAGGAGACTGAGAAAGGAGAATCGCTTGAACCTGGGAGGCAGAGGTTGCTGTGAGTGGAGATCGGGACAGTGCACTGTGGCCTGGGTCACAGAGCAAGACTCCATAAAAAATAAATAAATAAAAATAAAAAATAAATAAAATACCAACATCTTATGGACAAGTACTATATTACAGCTTAAATGCAGAGATCACTAAGTTTCACGTGGCCTGTGAAAGGAATGGCTGCCCAGGGCCATAGTGGCAAGGAACATAGGCTGGTTAGTTAGGCAGCTCTGGTTTCCCATCCTAGCTCCACTGTTTGGTTAGTTTAGTTTTCTGTTGTTGTTGTTGTTGGGAGGAGTATGTTCCTTAAAACAGGAAATGTGATATTTATTCAACCATTAAAAATATATTTTTTTGCTTTCATATAGGGATATAT
Source organism: Cheracebus regulus (assembly GCA_963574635.1). Taxonomy (NCBI): domain Eukaryota; kingdom Metazoa; phylum Chordata; class Mammalia; order Primates; family Pitheciidae; genus Cheracebus; species Cheracebus regulus. Next base: position 6,370 of record CAUYQU010046931.1, read on the forward strand.
TTTGAAATGATTGCCACAATAAATTAGTTAACACATTCAGTACTCAGTCTCACCATATGCCCCAGGGAAAGTTGTACTTTTTCTAATCCTCAATTTCTGCAGCCAAAAATAAGGCTTAATAATAAAAATAATAATCTATATCCTCACATATTAGTTGATTTGAAGATTAATTGATATAAAGCACATTAACCACTTAAGGAACCCCCAATAAATGTTGGTTGACTGTTATCATTTATTAATTTGTGCAGGTGAAGTTTTCTGAATTTCTCTGCAAAATCACAGGAGAGTTTCCATACACATCTTCAAAGCTGTATATTAATATCATTATAAAGCATTTAAATGGCAATGACAATAGGCCCATTCACTGTCTCATCAGAATATATTGGTGAAGTTCATCGGAGAAATGTAGATACTTATCTCAAACATTATTTTCATTTGAAAACTGACACAATTATTTTTAGAAGCCAGAGTCTGTGCTTTACTCTTGCTCTAGGCTCCTGAAAAGACATAGATGGCTAATAAACCTTTCAGACAGCCTATCAACATTACATCCTTTTTGCCAGAATGATCGTTTCACAGCAGCCTATAATTAAGCTAGTGAACTCAAGCAAACCAAATTTATTTGCCAAGACATTTTAACATTCTATTAGTTCTCTCTCAAAAGTCAACATTGACTAAATTAGTTACCTGGCAAAACAGTATGCATAAATGAAATGCATAGAATGGGTATCTTCACAGTGTCCAGGGGCACAAGCATCTAAAAGCTGTGTAATACAACTTAGGATTTTGTTTAAAGTTACTGTAGAGATTTTTGCTGTCCTTGCAATTAAAATATATTATCCTCAAGGCTAGACCTATTATCAACTCCTTACTTGCATGTTTACATAACTTTTAATATAACATTCTATAAACATTAATGGTAATATTCATAATAATAATGATAAATAGGAGAAAGTAAGACAAGAGGAAGAAGAGACTATATTATAGGGCATTGTTCTAAACAATTTATTTTTGATTAATTTATTTCATTCTCACAAAACTCCATAAGGTAAATACAATTATGTCAGTTTTGCACCTAAGGCAACTAAGGCCCATAAAAGGTTGATGAATGTGGTTAAATGCACATCATGAGTAAGTGTTGGAGCAGGGTTTACATATTTGAAGTCCAGTCCAGAGCCCATGGTATCTTGTTCTATAAATATTGTGTATGTATTCAATAGTGTTTTCAATTAGTCAAAATGAGCAGGAGTTCATTATAGTAATGGAAGTTCTTTCCAAACCAAAATAAGTATTTGGCGTCATACTGAGTAGTGAAGTCAGTATACCTGGATTTGAGGTTCCAATTTAAATGACATCCTGGTTCTCAGCCTCAGAGAATTTTCATCTACAAAATGAGATACAATTAGTTGTAAACTCATAAACATCTGTTTTGTGCTCAGCTGTGAGCTCTATGTGATGAATGGTACAGAGATAAAAACACATGTCCCTGAAGACTGCATAAACTCCAAGCTTCTTCCAAAATTAGATATTTACATTACATAAATTAAGCATTACTGATTCACAGGATATAATTTCAGATTTTTTAATTTTGAAAGATCAGCTTTTGGCTAAGTGTGGTGGCTCACGCCTATAATCCTAGCACTTTGGGAGGCCTAGGCAGGTGGATCACTTGAGGCCAGGAGTTCAAGATCAGCCTGGCCAACATGGTGAAACCCTGTCTCTACTAAAAATACAAAAATTAGCCAGGCATGAATCCCAGCTACTCTAAAGGCTGAAGCAGGAGAATCACTTGAACTTGGGAGGCAGAGGTTGCAGTGAACTGAAATTGCTCCACTGTACTCCAGCCTGGGCAACAGAGCGAGACTCTGTCTCTGAATAAATAAAGGTCAGCTTTTTATTTTGTTGCGTGTCAGAAAGTCGGGAAAAACAGAGTCCTACACTCTTTACTATTAAAGTAGAAGACTCATGGAATGACTTCCTGCCCCTCTTCTGTAAGTGACCAACTCTTTATCTACTTAGTCAATAGTAGGTAGCTCCTCAAGAAGCCTTTTCTGGCCTCAAATATTCTGAATAAGACATCTTCCTTTGTGTTCCTGAAACAACCTAGGCAAGTGCCTCTCCATTTGAACACACAGTCATCCAATATACTTATAAAGGTACACGTTTAGCCTTATCACTAGTTTATTCAGCCCTAGAAGACAGTAATTGTGTTCTGGTCTGTTTATCCCTGGCCTCAATAAATAGTAGGTGCTCAGTGAGTGCCTGTTTATCAAAGCTCACTCTTTTTTCATGATAAATCTGTCTGCAATTTGCACTGTAAATTCTACTTCTAATTCTACCTTCCAGTTTGGAAACACAAATGCTGATGCTCTTTCCTCTTTCTCATGAGAGTTTTTCAAATATCAAAAGCAACAGGCTTTGTCTTGAAGGTGTATATGAATCACTTGTGAATCTTGCTAAATTGTGGATTCTGATCAGTAGGTCCAGGTTAGGCCTCTAAGTTTCTGTGTCTCTGACAAGCTCCTGGGGGCTCTTAGTGCAGCTGGTTTCTCCTTTCATGGCTAACCAGCACAAACTGTCTTCGTTAATACATGTAATCCTACTATGGAGTCTGCTTATCCCAACGGGCCTAATGAGACACAGAGAGTTACTGTAGACAAAAATAGATTATTTCTTTCCAAGTTAATGCACTTTCTCAAGTACATTTATTACAAAACTAAATCTAATGAAAACATCCTAGTGATATTTTAGCTGAAGTTTCATTTAAAAATGTGTATCTGAAAAAACTTTCCAGGCACAATTCATATGGCAATGCATGGAACTCAATATGATAATGAGTAGGCCCATGATTTGAATGGTACAAATTAGCATTCTCAATTATACTAACAAATGAGTCAGTCCTTATTTCAGGCCAGGAAGCACAGATGTATGTAGTACAGTACACATGCCAATACACTAACAGAGAAAGGTTATTATAAAGTGGAAGTAACAGGCTATTTTTAATTTTCAAGGAAAGAGCCAATATACTTTGTTAATGCACCTAGATATCACAAAATAATAAAATAATTGAGTGATTAATATGTTCTAGACATTGCTCTAAACCCTTCGTGTGACTTGTTCTCTTAATATCTACAACCTCCATTGAGGTAAATACTATTCGGGTAAGTGATTAGACCCATTTTACAGATCAGGAAATTTGGGCACAGAAAGCTTAAAGAATCTGCATGAAGGCACACAAATCTATGTTACCAAAATTGTACGGTTGGCCTAGGTGGTCTGACTCCAGAGTATAACAGTGCATTACTCATTTCCCTGCCTTTCAGGAGTCTTCAGTCACATAATAAGCATGATTTACTATGCTCTAAATTCCCCAAAATAAGTGTACTAATATTCCTCTAAGTTACCACTTGAGCAGAGTAGAAACATTCATCTTGAAAGAAGGAGCTGATATCTTATTCAAGCTAGTTGTAGGTACCCATTTATCAACACATTATATGAATTTGTATTTACTTGGAGTTATTTAGTCTCATTAACCTAAAGCAACCTTGATATGATTAAATAAATTAGCATTGAGTTCAAGGTAAAGTAAAACACCTGAGAATAGTAGTAAAATTGATGATAAACCCTCTTTCAGGGATATTTTAAAAGTTAGAATAATAAATACACAATATTGTGTAAAACTATACACTGTTTTTTTGTTGTTGTTTTCTGTTTGTGGTAGAAAGTGATTTATTTAAAGAGAGAGAAAAGCAGGAGAAGGTAAGAGAAAGAACTAACTCTCACACTGAGTGAGAGAATCCAGAAAGATGGAATCCAGGAGAGGAAAGCAGCTTCCACACTGAGTGTGTAGAACTATATAATGTTATTTCACAGCCTGTAAGAAATACTGCAAGATTATAACATTTTCCTTTACCTAATAATATATGCCAGTGATATATTTATCTACTAATATACACCAGTGATATATTCAATATTATCAATAGCATCTTATTTTTATCTTCCAAATTTTGGAAAAATATTAAATGCACAACCATATTTGTTAGAACCGTTCTATTTATGTAGAATATTGAGTCTCATAAATTGTCCCAAGAAACCTCATGACCTTTTAAAATGAGAATCTCACCATACAAATGTGTATTTAGAAAGGTGATCAAAATTCACTAGTAGAGGCATTACAGTATATGCAAAAGGACCTGGAATGTCCACTCGACTTATTAAAATTCATGAGACTTTAAAAATATTATCCAGCCTAAGAGGAGTGTAAATAGAAAAATCTATTTCAGTGAAATAAGAAGATTATTCCGAAATCACCTTGGAAATTGTTTTCTTCTATACAAGTCCTGAAGATTTTTACCCCATTTATATCAAAGATAATTTTAGAAAGTGTTTGATGCAGATTATTCTGATGTATTTTATTTCTCAATAAGCTATCTATAAAATTATTTTGAATGTGCCTCCCTGATCCTTTACTCAAATAACTAATGGCAGAAACAATGCACATGTTTACATAAAGAAGCAAGGGTAATACTCTTCCATTGGTGAAAAGAATCACATTCGTGTCCTAAGTGAAGGAGAAGTTAGTATCCTATGAAAGATGTAGGAGCAGGAGACCGGATGGTTGTCTTCCTCACTTTCATATGGAGAAAAAAATGATATTTTGAAAGAATGTAAGTACACCATTGAACTGTAAAACAATGGCATCTATGTTTTATATTTATACTGGGAACAGATTTTGAAGTGATTTGGAAAATTAGTGCAACCACTGTAACAAATGGTTGAAAAGATAGAACAGAATAATCCATTCATTTTTAAACAGTGTCCCCTTAAATGGCTCATTGGACACAAGGCCATCATTACGGTAACAGATAATTTGCTACAAGCACTGCAATGGCACCTGGCACAGAGCTAGGTCTGCCAGTCATGCCTCACTGACTCAGCCTGCAAGTCACTATCTAAACATGTATTTACTGTTTGTTAATCAGAAATTATGACAGAGATTTCCACACATTCTACCTCCAACTTTAAGTAACATTTCCTTAATTTAAAATATTGTCAGATATTTTCAATCATGAATAAGAGTAAAAAGAGGTAAAGTGGAGCTATTTTCTCAGATTAGAAATTTGTGTAACAGAGAAATAAAGTCAAATCTCTAAGTTTTTAAAACAAACAAATGACACAAGATACCTGAATTCAGACATTTTGACTCCATATCTTGGCCTTCACTTGCCAAATAACTAATTATGGACTAATCCAAAAGGATGTTTTGAGAACTTTTATTTTATAAATATTGGTTGATAGAATATTTGATTAAAAAGAAAGTAGAGAATACATGGTCCAGCTTATGACTTGATATTCAGAAAATCAAAATGTTTCATAAATGAATCTGCTAACTGCTGTATTTGCCTTCTAGATTTTTGAAATGTTTTAAATTTATCGAAACAATGAAGCTTTATGCATGTGCATATGTACATGGGAAAAGCATATATTGATAAAGAGCATTTAAAAGCTGAAAATAAGCAATCTATTTAATATTTCTTAGAGAATATGAACTTATTTATCCCTATATTCTTGACAAGTATCTAACCATGTAATTTAAATACAGTAAAGCAGTTCTGATCTGTAGAATTCTCCATCTAATAGGTGCAGTGGTAATGAATTTCAGTCTAATACCCACTTACAATTAAGAACAGGGATAAAAACTGTTTTTAAAAATAACTGAGAATACACGAGCATGTTTTCATGATTAGAAATCTTTTTTAAAGTAAAACAAAAACTGTGTTCATATGACTGGTAAATTTGTAGTACATTACTATCCTACAAAATAATAGTGGTGTGTAAAGAAAGCATTCACTGCTATTACTCCAGTTTTCTATTTTGGCTCTGAATATCTGCATTCGAAATCCAGTAATTGAATTTCCCAAGCAAAACGGAATGTAGCCTCTTAGCAAAAGCCTGCTGGAATTCTTATTTAATGTAATGTTTAATGGACTTTTGATACAAAGTGCTTGTATAGAATACTTCCTCTCTCTCTAACAGATTATACTGAAGAAACCTGAAAACACCTAAAGGTAATCATGCAAAGTAGAGTTTGTGGAATATGTAGATGTAATGATTATTTGGACAATTTTGTTTACCTTTTACACTGGAAAAGAAGTTCTAAATAGAAGGAAATGATATTGTAGATAAAGTATAAAGAATTCTGTTATGTTCAGTATCATCAAAAAGGAATGGAAGGTTCGACTAGTTAAACCCCTTTAGGAACTCAGATCTCTGAATATTAAGTATTCAGATAAATCATTCTTTAGGAATCTTTTCAAGAGCCACTCTCAATCCATAATGTAAGATTCATGACTCTAAAACCTCGTGAAACTGTCATAATTCGCTTATAAATGACTTGTTCTTTGCTTATTTTAATACATTATCCAATAATGATAAAATAAGTCAGAATGTCCATATGGACATTTAAAAAGATTATAAAAAATTACTCATGTTGCCCATTTCCCCAATAATCACAGAAATCACTACCATGAACATTTGTTTAAAATAAGAATCTTGGGATTGAATATACATTATCTTCTATATTTCTCAGGTAAACAATTATTATAAAATGGATAGTAAAAACAATTTTAAAACTACACCAAACCTTACATCTTATAAGGTGTTCTCCATTAAAAAGCCATTCAATATTCTCTAAATCAACATTCTCTTCAAGTCCAATATACATAACGTTAAGTAGTAGTGGATTTTAAAACTCCAGTATTTAATACCATTTTTAATAAACTTAATCCCCAAGAGTACTTTTTGTTGAAATTTGTAAATGCTAAATTTTAAGCACTTAATGCATAAGACATAGCCCTAAAATATTCAAGAATTTTTACAAGTCAGTGAACTTTCTCTTTTAGAATTCATCAAAGCTATGGACTCCTTTTTTTTTTTTTGGCATTACTAAGGATTAACTTATTTCTTCGATAGATCATTAAATAATGTAATCATTATGTTGCAGGCTTATTGGTATTTAAATATATTTTGCAATATTTAGATTGTATCTCTGATATGGTTTGGGTCTGTGTCCCAACCAAAATCTCATGCCAAATTGTAATCCCCAACGTTGGAAGAGGGGCCTGATAGTAGGTGATTGGATCATGGGGTGGACTTCCCTCTTGCTCTTCTCCTGATAGTGAGTGAGTTCTCAGGAGATCTGGTTGTTTAAAAGTGTGGGATACCCCAGTCTCTCTCTTTCCCCTGCTCCAGCCATGTAAGATATGCTTGCTTCCCCTTCACCATCTGCCATGATTGTAAGATTCTAGAGACTTCCATGCTTTCTATACAGTCTGTGGAACCGAAAGTCAGTTAAAATTCTTTTCTTTATAAATTACCCAGTCTCAGGAATTTCTTTATAGCAGTGCAAGAACAGAAGAATACAGTATCCAACTTGTTTTGATTTTTAACATTTTATAATTACCTCACTACTAATTTCTTATAGAAATAATCACTCATCACTCATTACAAAGCACATTGAATTTTAATAAGAAACATATTATTTGAAAGGAAGAAACAAAATAAACACCAGAAAAGCAGAAGATAATAGAAATGCACCCTTTATCACCTTAAGAAAAGATGGAGAGTCCTATAAGTAGACCCAACATACCGTCACAAGTTGTGCTATTTTCACTGCACAACAGCCTTGTCTCCCTGACTCAACGATTAGTATTTTATGTAATATCAAGAGTCCAGGGCTGGGTGCGGAGGCTTACGCCTATAATCCCATCACTTTGGGAGGCTGAGGCGGGAGGATCGCTTGAGGTCAGGAGTGCCAGACCAGTCTGGCCAATCTGGTGAAACCCCATCTCTACTAAAAATACCAAAAATTAGCTGGGCGTGGTGGTGGTCACCTATAACTCCAGCCACTCGGGGGGCTGAGGCAGGTGAATTGCTTGAACCTGGGAGACGGAGGTTACAGTGAGCCAAGACTGTGCCATTGCACTCCAGCCTGGGCAACAAGAGCAAAACTCAATCTCAAAAAAGAGAAGAAGTCCAAGACAACCTGAGCGATTTCATCCTCTTTAGTTTTTTTCCTTAGGTCTCTGCATTTAGCCACCCTTAACTTTTCAGTATTTGATAGATACATTGAAGTTCAAGTATTTCGGCAGCATCTTTATTACTATCTTGGCACATTATGAGAGGAGAGGATTTGAACACTCTTAATTCTGAGATGAAGACATTACAAACACAAAAATGTGAAGGGTATTTCAGTCTGACTTGTAACCCTTCAAGTGATTTTACCAACATGCGAATTTGATCTTAGTTTAGAAATCACAGAGAGTTAGAGAATAAGGACTGCTTTGGTTAATAGAAGAGTTTGTGATCTAAGCCTTAACTGTTTACTCTCTGCTGGTTGGTCTGCTGTTTGATTGGTTGGTCACTTGATTTCTCCAACTCCCATCCTGCCATCCACCTCCCTCTTCCCCTCTCTCTCTGCCAAATTTTAAGGGCAACACTTTCAAATTTTCTGTTCTACTATTGCTTTTCAGCATAAACTTCCTCTACTCCCTTCCTACCTGTAGACTGAAAACCAATCTAAAATAAGATTCTCAGTGTTCGCTGTACGTTAGAATCACTGGAGGAAATTTAAAATCCCAAATCCCAGATTGCACCTTAGACCAACTAAATTCAAGTCTCCGAAGTTGGGACACAAAGGCCTATATGTTTTAAAGTTCTCTATCGAATTCCACTGTGTATTCAGGCTTGATAATCACTTTTCTATAAATGATGCCTAAGCATTCAAATTATCTTAATTATGAGATGAAGACTTTTTATAAGGAGGCATTTTTCCCACTACTTGCTTTGTATAACTTACACATCCAAATATACAAACATTCTTTCTATATAATTATGACTTGAAAGCAGTTATTTCTAAAATTCTACTTAAGCAGACACATTTTTTTATTATCAGGACATTATATCCTTATTTCACATACTGCTTTGGAAATGAACATCCACTTCAGCTAGAAATTATAAACTCTTGCTCCTTACAAAAAATACTTGGGAACTTTGAAATATAAAGTCAATTTTAAAAGTCTTTGTATTTTAAAATATAAGTATAAAAGTCTTTAAAAATATAAAGACTTTTAAAATATAAAGTCTGAAGTTTACAATAGTGATTCATGATAAAGTTGAAAATACCCAGCACTCTGCCTAATACTGTGAAGGATACAATTTTAATATTTCCTCTTCCTTCTCTTCCCCCTTCCCCTTTCATCCTCTCCTTTTACTCATCTTCCTCTTCTTTTTATTATTCTGGTTTAATATTGATGACATTACTTGATTTTTGTTATGGCTGCTTTTAAAAATAATTGAACTAAAATAGAACACTTATATTTTACTGTTAAATAATCTATTCAAATGATTATGTGGTGAATAGTTGATTGAACACATACAACTTTTTAAGTTAATAGAGATGTTTTAAGAACAAATGAGTTAAGCTCTATTCTCTTGTCTCATAATAAAAGAATAAAGTGAATATAGTGTAATAAGGGTTTAAGACACTATTATAAAATGGACAATTTCTTTTGTTAACAGGTATCACTGCTCCCACTTCTCTAAATTATATTCTTCATAATTTCAATATTTTCCTCCAATTGAAGATTACTGTCTTCATAAAAGTTATTAATATCATTAATCACTATTTCGACTTGTATGATTCTGGTCTCATTGATTTGGGTGTGCCTTTTATCTATGTGCTTTAAAACTTCTTCAGGTGATTCACATTCATTACTCAGATTGAGAATCATTGCCTTAACCATTGGATACAAATGGTAGCCTAAAGAAACTTTCACCATCAACAAGGATGAATAGTTTATCCATGATTTTTAATAGATAAATATTGATAACTATATATACTTAATAAATCCTGTACCATTTTCTAATATTTCCAACCCAATTCTGTCTCTTTGCTTTCCTGCCAATGACTTACCCAAATATTCCCATCTTGATGATAGGGTTTCCAATTTCTCCCTGTGTCGCTGTAGAGCATCCGGTATTGGGTCACCCAATCTGAGCTGCTATATCTTCCTTGGGTTGCAATGGCACTGATCTGCTTCCGATTGCCAAAGTCAACCTGAAGCCATTGATAATGGTCACTGTCTGATGGAGACCATCCCCCAGCACCTGAAGATGGACAGAGGCAAGATGCAAAAATGAATATTAAAATTTGAACTTGTACAACTGACAATGGAATATTCTACATATCTTAATTGGCCTTGGCAGTGCTCTATTTCACAGTTATATTATGAAGTATCCTTTATAGATGCCATTGGGACTTGAACTAATATTCTTCCAGCTGGGTAACATTGATTCTTTAACCTCTTTATGGTGTAATTATGTGCTCATTTTCTCCTGAGCAAATGTCTTCATAATTCCTCAATTAGATCTTATTAGTACATGTCAAAGTCTAATTGGCTGAGGGTTGATCAATTTACCATAAACTCTTCAGCTAGAATCATGAGAAAAATATATGACACTACCCAATTTCTTTTCCTTCATGGAAGCTTTATCATTTAGTAATTATAAATTAAAAACAAGCAATTATACATAATTCTAAAATATATTTTTTCTTGTGAAGTTGAGTAGAAAAATATTTGCAATTCTCAAGATGAGCCTAATCTTACATTAATTTCCTGTACAACTGAGAGGTACAGGGAAGTATATAGGAAAACAGGCAGTATGTTTATTTAACACTTAGAAGATATGCAGCCAATATCTCTTGAAAGCCATATTTCTAGAAAAAATAAGACACTAAACAAAGTTAAATCTCTTATGGCAAAATATAATAACTGATTTGTAAATCTGTAAAAACATTTGTTAGAAAAATGGCACTAATATTCTTAATTTATAGTAATATTTAAAATAACTAGGGTTGTACACAAAATAAGTTAAAGAAAATATGGGATAATGTTAGTGCTAAGAGGCACTATAATTTTTAAGGTGAGTTCCGCAACTAAAGAGAATAAATGATAGGAAAATATTTAATAGATTATCCAATGTACAGTATATCAAAATGTATGTACTATTTTTTACATAAGAAATGTAAAGGCTAGCAAAAAATTTATTCTATGATGAATTTCATAATAATCATTTGATAAATCATCACAGATACATCATTCATTTAACAATGTTATATGGCTGATTTTTGCTTAAAACTATGATATAACAGCTTTCTAAGAAATTACAAAACTAAAATATATATAAAATAACTGTTTGGCTGAGCACGTGGCTCATGTCTGTAATCCCAGCGCTTTGGGAGGCTGAATAGGGTGGATCACGAGGCCAGGAGTTCAAGACCAGACTGGCCAATATGCTGAAACCTCATCTCTACTACAAATACAAAAATTAGCTGGGCATCGTGGTGGGTGCCTGTAATCCCAGCTACTCAGGAGGCTGAGGCAGGAGAATCACTTGAACCCAGAAGGTGGAGGTTGCAGTGAGCCAAGACCATACCATTGCAATCCAGCCTGGGAGACAGAGCGAGACTCCGTCTCAAAATAAAAATAAAAACAAAGTACTGTTTCAGGGATTGGACAATAGGCAGTACAGAATATGACCCATAAAAGAAGATAAATAAATAAGGTGAGCTCTGCCAAATTCCTGGCTTTCTGCCAGCTTCACTTTCTGGATCATGGTACATGGAAGATGATCCCAAACAGAGCTCAGCTGTGTCACTGAAATGGAGACAGATAAGAATTCAAAGCTACTGAAGAAGCTAGAATTCACAATACAGAGTCCCAGAGAGGGCACAGCTATGTAAAGAGCTTTGGAATCTACATGAGAGTCATCAATGAGTCTCAGAAGCAATACTGCACAGTGTACTTTCAGATCAAGACTGCACAACACCAGGTAAAGGGAGTTCTGAAATAAACAATAACCAGATGTTGCACAGAGTGGGGAAAAAATTGATTTCAGACTAGACAAAATTGAGAGACCTTGTTAATAGACATCCCATAAAAATCATGCATTATAAGTAGGGATATTTTAGTCCTAGATTGAGGGCTAGCCTGGATACATCTGAACAAAGGTTACTGAAAAAGATAAATCTGACCCACAAATTAATACTTTCATTGAACAAAATTCAACACTCCATAAGGAAAGTCATAAACATTTAGAAACTGAACAATGTTGCATCCATAATGTCAAGTATATAAATTGAAAAATATACCAGACATTTGGACAAGCAGGAAAATATGTCTTAGAACCAGAGGAAAAAAAATTGGTCAATAGGAATGTACCCCCAAAATAACAGAAATGATGAAATTAGCAGACCAGGACTTTAAAACAGTAGTTATTCATTCCCTTATTTAAAATAAAACATATAAATATTAGAGAAATGCATACAAAGTGTTCAAAGTGAAAAGTAACAAAAGAGAACACAATGGAAATTTTAGGACTAAAAATTGCATGTGAACTAGATAATTTAATGGATGGGTTTAACAGCAGATGAATGTAGGGCCATATAAGGAATCTAAATTAAGCTCAGAGAAGAAAAACAAGGCTTAAAAAATAAACAGCATTCCAGTAAGTTGCGAGACACTGATACCTGGCCTAACAATCATGCACGTGGAGTACTAAAAGCAGAGAAGACAGAGATTGGGTCAGAATAAAATATGTCTGAAGAAATAATGGTTGAAATATATAAACCCAGATATGGGAGAAGTTGATTGAGTTCCAGGCAAGATAGACATAAGGGAAAATACACTAAGGCAAATTATAATTATTTGCTGAAAAACAATGCTAAAGAGAAAATCTTAAAGGTTTTCACAGGGTTAAAACTTCTCAGCAGAAATAATGCAAGCCAAATGACAACAGAACAGCCTATCCGACATGATGAAAAGGAAAGGCAAAAAAAGCTGGCAGCTTGAAATGCTATGTCCAGCAAAAAAAATCTGTTAAATATATAAATAACATAATATTCAAGACAAAAGCTGGGAGAATTCTTCGCTCCTATGTGTATACTATAAAAATAAAAGTATATTTTTATACTTTAAGGAAGTTTTACCATTTTAAAACTCATATTTACATGAAGAAATGAATGCTTAAAATGTTAAACATGTTAAGTACCTATAAAATATTTATGTTTTTAAATTTAAAAGATAATTGTTTACAAAATAGTAATGATGAAATACAGGGCTTATAATAAATGTGGAAGTAAAATACAAGACTACAGTAGTACAAAGGATAAGAGTCTGAACATGAAATATATGATGCTGTGGTCTTACTTTACACATGAAGTGGTATTATTTGAAAATAGCAAACCTTAGATCAAGGGTCAGTAAACATTTTCTGTAAAAGGTTAAATACTAAATATTTTTGCCTTTGTAGACCATACTACCTCTGTGAAAACTGCCATTGTTCTATTGCAGTATGAAACAGCCATAGACAATACATAAACGGAAGTGTGTGAGCATGTTGTAATGAAGGGTCATTATCAAAAACTTGTGACTGGACAGCAGGTTGAAGTTTGTCAATCCCTGCCCAAGATTAATCTCTAAACATAAATACAGATTTAAATCTGTACATTTCACTATATCTAAATCATATCTCACAGAACATTTAGAAAAATTTATGTATATAGTATATGTGTGTGCACAGGTTATATGTGTGCTGCCTATAGAATATATGTGCAGGGCTGTCTGCAGTGGCTCATGCCTGTAATTCCAGGATTTTGTGACGCCAAGGCGCACAGATCACAAGTTCAGGAGTTTGAGACCATCTTGGTTAATACAGTGAAATGCTATCTCTACTAAAATTACAAAAAAATTAGCCAGATGTGGTGGTGGGTGCCTGTAATCCCAGCTACTCGCGCAGGATAATTACTGGGGCAGGATAATTGCTTGAACCTGGGAGGCGGAGGTTTCAGTGAGCCGAGATCGTGCCACTGCACTTCAGCCTGAGAGACAGAGTGAGACTCTGTAAAAAAAAAAAGTAATAAAAATAATATATTTGCAAATGATATAACTACTTCTCAGTCTCTATTCTCATATCTTCAATTCACACTTTTATAAGAATATTCTTTGTACCATAGAGCACTTAGCTCTAATTCCTCTTCAGGAATTTTCTGGGTTAAAATGAGGCACATGTAGATGATACACCATCATGGGATTGTGCAAATGCAATGACTGGTCAATCCCAGGACTATAAGGAGCCCATACCCTTCCCCAACCCTTGAAAACTCTAAGGTTCTTCACAGTCTCAGAGCTCCCTGCAGGGATTGGTCAAAGACATCATTGAAACTGCATTTCACCTAAACTTCTCCCCGTGACTAACTTATGTTTCACTCCTTTCTCTTCCACAGGTTTTCATCCCCCAAACACTCCTCATTAGCTTCCTATTTGCTATTTTCCATCTCAGGATTGGTATCGTGAAGATTCTAGTCTGAAATGCCTCTTGGGACCACTTCCTGATAATCTCTTCAGTAACAATGAGTTAGTTATACCTGCATTGTAATGTGTGTTTTTTAATATATGTTATTTTTTCCTATTGGTGTATTAATATAAATATTGCTTATTGTCATATATCATTCACCTTCTGATTTTACCTAGAATTCTGTAAAATTTTGGAAGAGCTGTAGGTTAATTTTGGGGACAACAATATACTCAGTTATTGAGAGATGACAAATGTATTTTCTTACTTGTTAGATATACAGTTCCAAACCCTTAAGAAATTTTATAACCAATTGCATAGTGTTCTATCTATGTATTACCAAAAGCAGCAGGGTGATTCAGTGAACTAAATAAAGTCAACAAGCAATTAATACAATGAGGTAACAGGTGGGAAAATGTTCAATTGATTGGTGAAATTTAGAATATTTTCTCTGTTTTGCTAACGAATGTCCCAAAATAAATTTTCTTGTTACTTATTTTTTGCTGCATTTCAGTCTTTCAGCAAACAAGCAATTAACATGCAGCTGCTTAATCCCATTTATCTTATTATTAGCAAAATACAGTTTACTGTCAACTTTAAGAAAAGCAAAAATCTAAAATCAGAAGAAATATAGGTCAAAAAGTATTTCTTAGCAGAAGTATATGTGGAGAGAATACTGTAGTGAGTAACCTCAAGGGGAGGGCAAAAGTCAGTCTTTCATGAGGAACATGGTAGAAAGATCGATGAAACGTTCCCTTTTTCTCTTTGGTCTATCACACAATGTAATTTGGGGAAGTTGATTACTTTGTTTACTTGGCTTGTGAAATGTGTAACCTCTATTGATCCACAGATTAATAATGATACCTCTTTCATTGCAACAACCTCTGGAATGTGGTATATAAGAGGGCGAAAATGTTCCCAATGTATTGTAGTAGCTCAAAGAAAATGACTGGACGTTGAAGAGGACTTAGAAGAGGTGGAGATGTGGAATAGCCATAAATTCTTTGTTCCTAAGACGAACTCTTACCTAGAGATAATAGAGCCTAAAACATCTAGCACATAACTAATGCATTGTTGAAGTAACTTGAAAGATGTGTACTTATGATACAATTCTTCCTAGTCTGGAAACAATGACAGTGCTGTTTCTTCATTCCCTTTCTCTTCTTCTGTGCCCTCTTCTCCCTTTCCCACCCCTCCCATCCTCCGTGCATTTTCCCTCCCCCACTCTTTTCTTCTCTCTTACACATGCACAGATATTCCTCCCCCTGTATGTTTGCATGTGTGTAGAATGTGGTATGTGCACATGTATACTGTCAAGATAGATATACAGTAGTTGTGCTGTGTCCATTTTATGTGGGTTCTTAGAGGGATAAATTACAATAGAGAATCTGATTAAATTGATGAAACTAGTACTCTGGACTGACATAAGTTATTTTTGCTTGGTAATTTGTAAGTCAGTAAGTCAGAGAAAAGAGGAATTTAGTGGGTGTCTGAGAGAGGTCATGGAGCTTCCGTGCTAGTGATAAATGGCTCCTGAAGAAACACGGCACTCAAATGGATGGTTTTAACACCACCAGAGACTATAGGCCTAGATTCTAATTTAGCAAAAAGAGATGGTGAAAAAAAATTTCAATTAGGGTTAGAACTACCTTTAATAACTGGCTGAGAAATACATATCAGCTGAAAATAATAAATTGAAAAGGAGACTCCAGGCAAGATTGCATTATGAGTTCAGGCTTTGAGATCTACTTCTGCTTCAAATACACTGTATTTTTAGATAAGATAGATAAAAAGAAAATTGAAAAGACATAGCCAGCATCGAAAAATAAGATAAGCATCTCCATGCACAAGAAATGCAACCAATATGCAAAGCAATGAGTAGGGCTGAAGCTGAGGCCAGCTAGAGTCAGAATTTGGGAACATAAAAAAGGCATTTGGGCATTTGGCAACTATGGAATATCAGTAATGTAAGTTCCCTATGTTTATCAGTGACAGGAAGCTTGGTTCAAGTTTGCAAACCAAGGCTGGCCCATGGCTAACCTGTTTGTGAAAAGAGACTGAAGAAAGCTCATTACTCACTTAAATATATGATTTATATAAGACTGAATACCCAAAGGGGTTAGCAAATAAGCATATCTGAGCTGAGTAAAGGTATTCACTGGCTTGGTGAATAGACACATGATTCCCTAATAACACTGCCAGGCACGGGCATAGGACCAGTAATGTAAGACATGGTTTCAGACTGGGCCTTGTGGGACTTGAGTAGAGAAAGCCCCAAAATGATAAAGCACAAAAACAGGGGAGAAGAGAGGAGATAGGAAGAGAGAAAGAGAGACGAGAAAGAGAGAGAATGCTGTCGAGAAGAACATGCAAATGAAAATTTCAAATAACAGAAATGAAACCCAATGCCACAAAGTCAACAAAGTCAAAAGTTCAATACCAATTAGCTCCATAAGTAATAGCAATTAAGGGCCAGTGGAAAAAAATAGGCTTTATCCTCTTAAAAATATAAAATTCGTAATGCTATTCATTAAAAAATAGCAAGAGTTACCAGTTACAACAGGGAAAAATAAAACATTTATAGATGGATACTAAAAGGAACCATGAAGTGGTTTCAGAAATGCAAAATTTAGTTACTGACAGGAAAATAAACTCATCAGATCAAAATCTACCAATTACATATAATCTAAGAAATAATTAGTGAGCTAGGGTGAGTGCAGTGGCTCACGCCTGTATTCCCAGCACTTTGGGAGGCCAAGTCAGGTGCATCACTTGAGGTCAGGAGTTCGAGATCAGCCTGACTAACATGGTGAAATCTGGTCTCTACTAAAAAAAAATGCAAAAATTAGCCAGGTGTGGTGACAGGTGCCTGTAATCCCAGCTACTCAGGAGGCTGATACAGGAGAATTGCTTTAACCCAGGAGGTAGAGGTTGCAGTTAGTAGAGATTGTGTCATTGCACTCCAGCCTGGGTGACATAGCGAGACTCCATCTCAAAAAAAAAAAGAAAAAGAAAAGAAAAAATTAGCTAAAAGGTAATATTTCCATGTTGACATATATATATATATATATATATATACACACACACACATACATATACATATATAAATTATACAATTGAAATATATTTAAATATATAAATTAATAGATAAAATATGTAATAAATATATTAATATTTATATTTATGATTGTTAAAAATAAATATATTATAATATATAATTAATACAATTGATATTAATATGTACATACATAAAATTTACAACTATATATAAATTGCACTATATATTAAAATATATATGAATGTATATCAATTATTCATCAGTAAAGCTGTTAAAATTTGCAGTAGTTAGCAGACATAGGAGATAAATTGAAAGTTTCTACGGTAAGTCTAAGAGAAGTTCCTAAGACCAATGCATAGAATATAAATATTTTAAAAAACTAATTTTTTTCAAAAATAAAAAAGATATGACACCATGACTAAAAAACATATGACATCATGAATTTTAAGACCTCTGAAAATGGAAAATAATATGTAACATGAGTTTAAGCCTACAATGGAGAATTATCTAATTGATACAAAAACAGTAACAGGCATCTTAAGAAGTGCCAAAAGTAACTTGTTAATGAGCTCAGATTTTACTTGCGGTGGGGGATAACACCTGCAAGGAAGTCATGTGATCTATGAGAAGTGGATAAATAGGCTTCAACCAAGGGTAGATATTTACTGATTACAGTAGCCAGAAAAGAGGGGTATGTCCATCAACATGTGTTATGAACTAGAGAAGGAAAACTGGCAGTGGCCCAGCCATTCCTAAAATAGTGATAAATTAATACTTGTACAAAATAAAGTTGAAACAAAAAGCTTAAAAGCTATTTTAGAAGCAAAACAGAAGAAAGAAAACATAATATTATCAGATATTCTTTAATGACAGAGGAATAGAACAGTTTGTTGCCCATTTCTACCAATAAAGACAACAGTTTTAAGTAATTCTGTGAGCAGCAAAACTATGAACTGAAGATAGATAATTAGCTCCTGAGACAAGTTAAGACATAATAAGACAGACATAGTGGCTTTAACTTTTTGAAGCATTTAAATTCAGATTACACACCCAAGGACTAGCAATATCCATAAATGCAATCTTAGCTGTCTTGAATATTTATCAAAGGAGCTGCCAAAAAAGGAAAGGCAGTCAAAAACAAAAACCCATAAATTTCAAAAACAATGAAATTGGTAAACCTGGGAAATTTAACAAGAAAGGTCTTCTTTAAAGTCTAGCATGTGAGTTGTAAATATTTACGAAAACAGACGAATGGTGACTAGTGATAGAGGAGGCAATAGTGGTAGGTTATAAGGATTTCCCTTTTTAAACTGAATCCTTGTTTAATAGAACAGAGTAAATTCCATAGACGTATCTTTAATTTTACTTATTGCAAAGCATTTGACAAAATATCTGGAAAATATAAAATGGTAAAATGTGGGCTGGGAGATAATCGTTTAAGATAAATTTAAAAATGGCTAATAATCATGTCCCAAATATGTTGATTAATGATGATGTCAGCTTGAAGAGTGCTCTCAAACAATGTACCATAGGCTTTTATCCTGTATACTGTCATTTTTAATATTTTTAATCTCTAAGGCATGAAAGACATGCTTATGAAATTTGTCAATTATATAAACCTGGATAAGAAACCTAATTGGATAACAAACTGAATTATGATGTAAAATGTTTGGACTGGCTGGAAATATGAACCTATACCAGCACAGTTTGTTTTAACATCAGTAATAAACTAAGATACTCATTTTGAAGAAATGCATTATCAATTTCATGATTTTTGATATATAATGCTTAGAAATAATTATGACCTTACTTTACTTTATTATATAGGGTTAAAATAACGACATCTAAGTAGAATATTTTAATATAATATTAAATTCATTTTTATGCATTTTTATAAAAGCTTTACATATATATTTAGAGAGAGAGAGATGTGTATATGAACAAATCACAAGCATATAGTATCAGGAATTATCAAGCTAGTATCACGAATTATCACAAATCGAACATAACAGTGTAACAGCCACTCAGATCTATAAAGAAATAATTGCCAGCAAACCACAAGCTCTTGTTTCTTTTTTCAAAAATGGCTCTTTCCTCCCCCAGTAAATTGCTCTAGAAGGTGGTTCTGCCCCACACTATACTAAAAAATCAAAGTCAAAATATGTAGATCAAATTGTAAAATTTTCTGGAAGATAAAATATAGTATCTTCTTTTTATGGTTGGGAAAGATTTTTTAAACAGGACTCAAAATGTACTAGCTAAACAAGAAAATATAAATTCAATTACAGTAAAATTAGACATTAATTATCAAAAGGCATTAATAAGAGAGTTAAATGGCTAACTATAGATTGGGAGAAGATATTTCTGAACATATAACAAAAATATTCATTTTTGTTAATGTATAAACATGTCCCACAAATCAATAAGAAACATGTCCCACAAATCAATAAACCTAATAAAAAATCGGTAAAACATTTTAACATGTAGTTCACAAAAGACAAATGATAAGATATAAAACATAGGACAAAGTATTCAATCTTACGAGATCAATCTTTTAAGAAAGATAATTTTAAAAACAGAGTGTTCAAAGAGAAAAACCAGAATGATGTGGAAACTTAATCTCTTAATATTGCTCTGAAGAGACTAAAGACAATTAAGCTTTATAAGAGAAAACTAAAGAGTAATTTAAATTCCATCTTCTCCTATTCAAAAGAATAGACATGTAAGGTTTTTCAGTGACACAACAAGAATATAACATATTCTAAAAGTATATGTGCTTTTATGTATACAGATTATTCAGCTTTAACTCATATTTTTAAAATTAATATTTTGCTTCAACTAAGTAAACAAAATACTTTCTTGACTTAACATTGTTAGTTGCATTTGTCTGTTCATAGATTTCATTCATTCTACTACAAATTCTTTTCATTTTGGAATTTAACCAAATAATAACACCGAATATTGAGCTGATTTTAACATATTTGAAACACTTTGTTGAGAAAAAAGAAAAAAAAGATTTCCTTATTCAATGTTTGTTTCTTCAATGGTTCTGCACACTACAGTAACAAAATTTACTGGAACTTGTTTTCTACAGTGCTGATAATATCCAGATATAAATGGCATTGTTAAAATCATTAATTTTCTGGCAAATTGGCAAAAAAAAGAAAATCCTTCTAGCTGAGGCTTCTGTTTACATATTCATCATTTCATAGGTAAAGCACTGAGTTTCAGTTGTGAAAAACAGACCTATGACAAATTGTTAGTTTAATATATTTTTAAAATATATAAAATATTTTCAGGAAATTTCACAAAGCAATTAAATTTTAAGATCTTTGATTTAAGGATGTCAGCTTGTTTTTAAAATATCAAATATTACCTTAAGTTTATGAGACAAGAAAAATGAAAACCAGACACAAAAGCTATACGGCTGCCTTAAATGGCATAAAGCCTAAATAGCCATCAAACTAATGTGAAAGGAAATCTAAGTTTGATTAAGCTGTTGCTCCTCACAGAAGCCACAGTGATACATACAGAGGCTAGCCTGAGCCAGAGTGAAAAAACAGGCATACTCTTATTTTACATTATTTTACACACATTATTTTACGTTATTTTACACACATACATAATACAGTCTAATGCAAACTTACACGTATACGTGTCTAATGTAAAACAATGTGTGTAAAATACAATAGACATATATACAAGTCTAATGTAAAATATTAGACATGTATACATGTAAAATAGTGTATGCAAAATACATTAGACATGTATACAAGTCTAATGTAAAATAGTGACAATTAGATCTGATTAGAACATCTTGAACATTTACATGACCTGTAATATTAAAATTGACTTAACAAACAGTGTAGACAATGTATGGTCTTTTTTGTTTGTTTTAATGTCCTGAAAATACTGTGACCAAAGAGAAAATACACTTGTGTCTTTTATCTTAGGTGGTAGTATTTCTCTTTTTCTAAAAGGAAGTTACAGGTAGATAGATGTCAATGTAATATTTTCAAAGCATTAGGATAGCTGTTACCAACAATAAAATGGATTCCTATGAAAGTAATGAGCTCTCCATTATTGGAGATATTCAAGTGAAAGCTAGTTATCAGAAATATTTTAGAGGAAAAATTTACATAATATGGGAGATTGGACTGTGTTATTTAATTTTATTTACAATGAAAGTTAACATGCGTGCCATTATGTTACAATGATTAGCAAAACTATCAAATGGATTTTATTTCTTATTGGCTTATTTTCAGTTTTGGTTAATCTGTTTTATTAATATAGAGGGATATTATTTACACCACTGCTAAGTAACACTGGACTATATATAATTTTTATTGTTAATGAGTCTGGTCATTTCCATATTTACTATGAATACCTCTCCCAGTTCACTCATTCAGCAAATATTTATAGAGCACTTCTATATGCCAACTACTCGGGGTTTCTTTTAGAACTTCTAATAAGCAACTTTTATGATATCTTTTTTTATACTTGAGAATTGAATTTATGCATTTAGAGAATGTACAAAAATATTATTTAACTAATGATTTTATTATATGGAAAACCATATATGCCATATATTTTATTCACAGAAATGAAGTCTTATGTGTGATAAAAATAAAAGCAAATAAAAATAATATAATCAAGTCAAAGTCATTGAAGTCATGTTCCTCTTTGCAGCTAGCTGGAAGCTGCTGTGCAGTTGGCCCCTGGGAGGAAGCATGAGGAGATTCAAGTTGTATGTATCCCCTAGTATCTCTTGGTTCACTGCACTTCTAATTGCAATCAAAATCAAAGCTTTCATCAGTGGAAGGCAAATATCAATGTTGCTAAGAAAGGAAAACTTACATCAATTTTATGGGTACAAATCTACTGCTTACTTTGTATTCTTTCACCCCTGGCATGCATTCTTAGTAAAGTCTACAGAATTTTGGAAATAACACAGTCAATTAGACATAATTTCTTAGCTACCCTAGCTAAGTGCCCATTCACTGGCATTGTCCAGAAAATGTCATCATTCTCAACACGTTATTCTCTCCGATACAAAAAAAAAAAGAATAGTAAAAACATTCTTGTCCATGCAGCTCACAAATAAGGTGCAGAAAGTAAATGTATGGGCTACAAAGTGATTGAAAGCTCAAACATACAATAGTGATGTAGGTTACCAAATTGCCCTTCCATTAGAGAGAAGATTAAAGGATGGGTATCAATATGAAAATTAATTAAATCATGGAATTTGTAGCAAATTCTGAACAAGTACTAAGCAAACTCTTAGGATTGTCCATTTTTTAAAACAATAAAAAATTTGTATTCATCATTTAATAATCACTCCCTAGCATGCTACTCTGGAAATAATAGGCATTCAATAAATATCTGTTAAATGAATATAAGAATTAATGAAATAAAAAATAAATATATGAATGAATGAAGTACATGAATTACATCCTGGAAATAAGATCCCTGAAACAAGAGGGAAAATTATTGGGTTGAGTTGCATACATATAAGAAAGAGACTATGTAAGGCAAATTGAATGGTAATTGAAAAAATTTCCTTAATCATGTTATTGGTTCTCATTGTATCTCCAGTACAGCAAAATTAGAAGACTTTTCCAGAGGGCAGTTATTGCATTTATTTTAGATTTTATTCTTAGCTTAATTTATTTTATGAAGATATTCTCACTCAAGTATGCATATATATTCATTCTTAAAAATTATTTGTTTTCATAAATTAAATCCTCATAAAATTAAATCCTCATAAAATTAAGTCATTAAAGACTACCTTGGAGAAATCCTTGTATTGTATTAAAACTCTAGCATTCAGAGTGGACCGCCCTAGGAAAGTGTGAATTCTGCTTAGAATTCTGTCTTAACAAGGTTTACGGGGCTCCATTTATTACTCATGCATTAGCACGTCTCCTCTTGTGAACATTATCACAATCACTTCCCAACACATCAGGAAGCAATCAGCCTATGTGGGTCAGCAAAGTGAATGGACAGGGTATTCTGACGAGCTGGGAATGAGAAAGGACTTGCTTAGTTACTTATGAGATGTGGGGAATCTTGGCATAGCCCTGCTTCAAAGGGAACCCGGAAGCTGGCAGACAGGATTCACAATTCAAAGTAGAAATGTTAAGAATTTAGATGTAACTGATTACAGTAGGAAATTCCTTTATCTCACGTAGTGGCTTTTAGCTAAGTGGCTAACATTAAGTGAATTTAGAAATAGAAATTCCATTTGACCCAGCAATCGCATTACTGAGTATATACCAAAAGGATTATAAATCATTCTATTATAAAGACACATGCACACGTATGTTCATAGAGGCACTGTTTACAATAGCAAAGACCTGGAACCCCCAACCCAAATGTCCATTGACAATAGACCGGACAAGGAAAATGTGGCACATATACACCATGGAATACTATGCAGCCATAAAAAAATGATGAGTTTGTGTCGTTTGTAGGGACATGGATGAATCTGGAAACCATCATTCTCAGCAAACTGATACAAGAACAGAAAATCAAACACCACATGTTCTCACTCATGGGTGGGTGTTGAACAATGAGAACACGTGGACACAGGAAGGGAACATCACACACTAGGGTCTGTTGTGGGGGTGTCAAGGGAGGGACAGCAAAGGGGTGGGGAGGTCGGAGAGGGATAACATGGGAAGAAATGCCAGATGTAGGTTACAGGGGGAGGGAGGCAGCAAACCACATTGCCATGTGTGTACCTATGCAACAATCCTGCATGATCTGCACATGTACTGCAGAACCTAAAGTACAATAAAAAAATGAAAAAAAAAAATGGATTCTCAAAAGCTAGTCTCTAGTATTTTGTGCAAAATAAGCTTTAGTTATTTATTAATGTTTCATTCACTTAAGAAAGAAAAGGGTCAGAGGCACATCTACAAAATGAGAATCTTCTAACCAGTAACTAAATATAGTATATTGTTTATTAACAAAATAATTAAGGATGCAAATAACAACACCATGCCATCTGCCTCAGGGACTCTTACTGAAGCCTCATTATTTTCTGGGGCAGAGGCTCAGCCCTAAAAGACATCACTGGACAAAAATGCAGAACAGCAAAAAGAAATGTACATATTCTCTGTACATATACAAAATCAATTATTATACAGGTGATAATGTCAATGGTATATACAAATAGATGCAAAACAATATATACAAATTTGTCTGCAGTATGTGCAATGATATATTTAATTCATATATGCAAATTTTTGACATACAATACTGCATTCAATGATGCAAAATTGCCAATGATCCATGCAACAATATAAGGAAAATGTATTGTCTATACAATGATTTTCAAGCTAGGACTACTATACATGAAAGGACAGAAAGATGAGGTCATTTTCAAGTAAAATATCATAATTGAGACAGATATTGCTTCTGACTTGCAGTGAGTGGAAAATTGCTTTGTATCTCCACTTTTCAAATTTGTACACTTGGTCTCAGACTATGATATGGTAATTTCATATACTTGAAAACATAGGTATAAAGACTTGTTCTGTTTTTGTTCCTTTCTTAGGAAGAAATACAAGGGAATTATTCTCAAGATCAATATAGCTAAATATATAGTAAACAAATTAAGATCTAACGCAAATGTTTTTATGAGTACTCTGATCTCCCCTATGACTCATGCATAGTAAGTGATTTCCTTCTCTTTGACTGGCACTTTCTATACACAGTATTTATTCCAATCCTAGTTCTAGTTCCTGGATGGTAAGCACTAGGCAGTTCTCAGGTTTATTCTTACAGTCCCTCTGATTCCTATGAAGGTGAATGGCACAAACAGCCAGCTACTTCAATGACTATCTACTGTAACTATAGCATCTGTTTTCTTAAAGAGGGGAGATTTTTGGCATATATATACTTGGCAAGATAAAACAATTTCACCAAAAACATTGTAGGTCTATTTTGATATTAACTTAAAATATGTATAGCAGTCTCACTTCACAAGGCTCTGAATGAATAGAGAAACAACATTAACAACACTGGAAGTACACACACACACACACATGCACACACACACATGCACACACATAACAGATAAGACTTTAAGCCTTGTAAATACAGTTGTTTTTGGTGCAATCTTTTAAAAATGTTACATTCATATACACAGAGGTATCAATTCTTGTAAAGAATTTTTAATAGTTTTTTTTAATTCCCCATAGGGCAAGTAGAAATTGGTAGACACAGTAAAGGGCTAAAATGACAATGCAGAGAAATTAGTTGAAAATAATATCAAAACAAAACAGGTTCAAAATTCTTTGTATGCCTTAAGAGGGTCAATATTTTCTACTACCCTAAAAATTTTCCCACATCTTTGTGACCACCACATCACTAATTTTAATTCTCCAAAATAGAATTGCATTACCTGCCTGAGATTTAAGTGACACATTATAACAAAAAGCCTACTAGACTACAATCAAAACTAGTTATAAAAATGTTTGTCATATGAAAAAAGCTCATCACTGGTCATTAGAGAAACGCAAATTAAAACCACAATGAGATTCCATGTCATGCCAGTTAGAATGGCGATCATTAAAAAGTCAGGAAACAACAGATGATGGAGAGGATGTGGAAAAATAGGAATGCTTTTACACTGT
>CAUYQU010046932.1:0-20800 GCA_963574635.1 Cheracebus regulus
CTCTTGACCTTGTGATCTGCCTGCCTTAGCCTCCCAAAGTGCTGGGATTCCAGGCGTGGGCCACTGCAACTGGCCAGGACAAGTTTTAATAATTACGTGAGCTTGAGCAAGTGTTAAATGAAATTGTTGTTTAAGACTGCAGGCATTCTGATGAAAAAAAAAGCATGACCGGCGGGATGCAGTGGCTCACGCCTGTAATCCTAGCACTTTGGGAGGCCAAGGTAGGTGGATCACCTGAGGTCAGGAGTTCAAGACCAGCTTGGCCATCATGGTGAAACCCCATCTTAAAAAAAAAAAGAAAGAAAAGAAAAGAAGCATGATCAGCTTGAGCTTGCAAAAAAGCAGGAAAGTCTGCAAACCACATTTGTGGTCATACCAGAGAATCAGCTCTAGCATTGCCTTCTGATAAGGGACCAGGTAACCCAGGAGAGTGAGTATGTGTGATGTAAAGAGGGTGATGACGGGCACAGAGGAACTCTTGTGCTGGAAGAAGCAAAGCTCATAGGGGTTTATTAGTGATGTCCTTCACATGTGCAAGATCTAAATGAGTAATGCTATACACCGCATAAGCAGAATTGCTCACTACATTTATGTCTTGGTGAGGAAAAGTTTATAAGGCCAGTTATCAGGGCTCCTAACTCTGCCTGTTTCATAGTCTTGAAATGCTCCTGGATTTTGTGCTGCTAGTTCTGCAGGGCATCTTGCCACACTGTAGCTGCTCTTTCAGTTTTTCCTGAACCATCTATAAAGACAACAGTGGCCTGAAGCAAGGGCTCAGAGACAATAGATACAAATTTAACAGTTTGTAAAAAGTTCAGGAAATTAGAGGCTGGTAAATGAAAGCTGATACTACCAATAAAGTCAGTCATTGCTACTTGCCAATCAAGATCACAAACTAAGAGAGTATGAAATTGTTCCTTGCTTAACAGTAGCAAAAGAGTAGCAGGGTCATATCCTGATAACTGGATGCAACTTCGGTGCCCTTTTGTGATAGGAGAAGCTATTAAATCTGTAGTCTTTTTTTTTTTTTTTTAAGAAAATTTTTTTTTTAAAAAAGATGGGATTTCACCATGATGGCCAGGCTGGTCTTGAACTCCTGACCTCAGGTGATCCATCCACCTCAGCCTCCCAAAGTGCTATGATTACAGGCGTGAGCTACCATGCCCGGTCTTTTTTTTTTTTTTTTTTTTTTTTTTTAATTTTTTGTTTTGTTTTGTTTCTAGATGGAATTTAACACATTGCTTGTTGCCCAGGCTGGAGGGCAATGGTGTGATCTCGGCTTACTACAACCTCCACCTGCTGGGTTAAAACGACTCTCCTGCTGGGTTTAAGCAATTCTCCCAGTCTCCTGAGTAGCTGGGATTACAGGCATGCCCCACCATGCCTGGCTAATTTTGTATTTTTAGCAGAGATGGGGTTTCTCCATGTTGGCCAGGATGGTCTCAAACTCCTGACCTCAGGTGATCCACAGGTCTCAGCCTCCCAAAGTGCTGGGATTACAGGCCTGAGTCATCACGCCCAGCCACATTACAAGCTTTCTTGACAAAAACACAATTTGTGCAGAAACTAAGGTGAGACTGGCATGGATTTATCTGTTTCTTGTTGTTTTGGCTTGACTCAGGATTTAAAATCTGGAATGGTGAAGGTGACAGTAACTGGCTGGAGCGAGCGATCCCCAAAGTTTTACAGTGTGGCCGAAGACTTTGATTGTACATGTTCTTTTTTTCAATAGTCATTCCAAATATTGGGGGGCACATTCTTACAAGAAGTTCCTTGCCCTCCCAAAAGCCACCCCACTTCTCTGTAAGAAGAATGACCCAGTCCTCTCACAAGCTCACATAGGGGAGGTGATAGCATTGCTTTCATGTAAATTACATACTGCAATTTAAAAAAAATCTTTGCCTTTATATATTTATTTTATTTTGAATGATCAGCCATTGTGGCCCCCCTTTTTGTGTCCCCCAACTTGAGCTGTATGAAGGCTTTTGGTCTCCCTAGGAGTGGCTGGAGGTGTGGAGGCAGCCATGGCTTACCTGTACACTGACTTGAGACCACTTGAATAAAAGTGCACACCTTAAAAAAAAAAGGAAAGAAATGCATGAAGACCCATAGTATGACCAATTATCAAAGACACTAGAGAGGAATATCTAAAAGCATCAATTAATAATCCCTCATGACAGCCAGGAGAGGTGGCAGTGGTTGTAGCGAGCAGAGATTGCACCACTGCACTCCAGCCTGAGTGACAGACGGAGACTCCATCTGAAAACAAACCAAAAACAAAAAATCTCCCAGGTTTTACAGAATCTAGATTTTATGCAAAAAAAAAAAAAAAAAAAAAAAATCCCTTATGTTGGCAGTTAAACACACTCTCACAAAACTCACTGTTAAATAAACATATAACGCAAATGAGAAAGTGTTTACAGATGGAGTCATGAAGAAAGTATTAATATATAAAATGTGCAGTATAGAACAAGTAATGTATTCAGAAACTCTTTCAAAAAATTTTTACAATATAAAACCACCACAGAAAACTAAGGGGCCACAAGTCTTATCTGAGAATGGGACACCACACAGAAAGACAATCTCATCTTCATGTCATTTATCTGAATGTACCCCCAAAATAAATTATCTTGTTTGCAACAGGTGAAGAGTGATACAGAAATGCTTCCACAAATTAATAACATTTGTACCTTACCCTTCTTTATTTTTATTTTGAGACAGGGTCTGGCTATGTTGCCCAGGCTGGAGTGCAGTGCTGCAATCTTGGCTCACTGCAACCACTGCCTCCTAGACTCAAGCAATCCTCCCACCTCAGCCTCCCCAGTAGCTGGGACGACAGGTATGTGTCACCATGCCTTGCAAATTTTCATGTTTTTGTAGAGTCAGGGTTTCACCATGTTGCCCAAGCTGGTCTCAAACTCCTGGGCTCAAATGATGCCCCTGCCTCGGCCTCCCAAAGTGCTGGGATTACAGATGTGAACCACCACACCTCACCCACAGCTTACCCTTCCAGTGTGTATTTTTATGTCTCTATTAAAGGAGGTGAATTTTCTTTTCTTACTTTTTTGTTTTTTTGAGGCCGGGTTTCACTCTTGCTGTCCAGTCTGGAGTGCAATGGTGCAGTCTCAGCTCACTGCAACCTCTGCCTCCCAGGTTCAAGTGATTCTTCTGCCTCAGCCTCTTGAGTAGCTGGGATTACAGGTGCATGCCACCATGCCCAACTAATTTTTGTATTTTAGATGAGATGGAAATACTTTAAATTTTGGAAAACTTAGGAATACTCCATGGAGAAGTATAAAAAGCTATCATAATCTAAATCTAAAAACCATTCAAGGAAAAAGCAGGAGAAAAAAATTACATGCCAGTGTTCATCAATCATACCTTGTAGAAAGTAAAAAGTTTCTCTTCGAAGTTTCCCTTCTTGTTAAAGAATAATGATAATAAACGTTAGAAATAATAGTTTCTTTTAATGACTTTCTTCAAAGCCTTCTTGAATTTTGCTAGTAACTCTTTGTTGAGCCCTATCCTACGTAGCTGTAAGTGCATTCTACGTCCTTGTACTTTAACCAAGATATTTGTGCTGGACATACTCACAGACACATCCCAGCTCACAGCCTATGCCCCTTCCTTATTTGGAAATGTTATTACTTTTCTAAGTCCTTTCACAAGCCAGTTCCTCTTTTCCTTTGTTCTCCATCACTTTACCTGTTCAGGACATTTCTTTTTTTTTTTAAAGCCTACAGCACCCAGTATTCCCAGGTGGTCTCCCATCCAAAGGAAAGTTTTAAGTTATTAGCCAATCAGGTTTAGCTTAGACAGTAAGGTATGGCTCCAACCAATGGAGATCAGACACAGCGGTAAGAACACAATGCCTAAGGGACAAATATGCCTGACTTTCCTTTGTTCACTGTGCTCTTGTGGCAAGATTGCTGATGAGCAGTACCCTTTCTGCAGAAAGTAAAATTGCCCTGCTGAGAAAACTTTTTGTCTGAATGCTAATTTTTCCTTGCATTACCTAGAAACAAGCATTCTGTCTCTAACAAATGGTGGCCTGTATGGAACCCATGCAAGGAATATACCCATGCTTTCAGCAATGCAAGGAAGAGAAAGGCTTGCAGCTCCATGCTACCAGGCAACTCTGTGCACAGACCAAGGTAGGAAACATCACACGGGGGTGACAAAGTACTTCCTTGGTGGCCAAAATTCTGGAGGTGGAGTGGGTGTGGGTGTGCATGTAAGTGCAACCCTCTCTGCGAGTTTCGAGGCCGGACAGGTTGAAACAAACGGATCTGCAAGATCTGTGGTCATTTCGTAGGACCTAGAGACCAGACAGGCAAAACAAACGGATCTGCAAGTTCTGTGACTGTTTCATATGGCCTAGAGGCCAGAGAGGGTGTGTGGAGAGGGAAAGAATGAAAGAGACCTCCAGAAGTGTAGGGGTGGGGAGTCTGTAATAGAATCCTCACCAGGGAAAAGAAGGGCAAGCCTCTGGAAAACGGGGTAGGCAAGAAACCTCTAGGTCAAGAGGGGTTGAGTCTAACTGGCACCCAATATGGGGAATGTTTCTAAAAACAGGGATAGGAGGGCTGGGTGCAGTGGCTCACACCTGTAATCTCAGCACTTTGGGAGGCTGAGGCAGGTGGATCATGAAGTCAGGAGTTTGAGACCAGCCTGACCAACATGGTGAAACCCCATCTCTATTAAAAATACAAAAAATTAGCTGGGCGTGGTGGTGGGTGCCTGTAATCCCAGCTACTCAGGAGGGTGAGGGAGAAGAATCCCTTGAACCCAGGAGGCGAAAGTTGTAGTGAGCCGAGATCATGCCACTGCATACCAGCCTGGGCAACAGAGAGAGATTCCGTATTAAAAAACAAAGAAACAACAACAACAAAAAAAACGGGATAGGAAAGAGAAGCCACGGAAGGCGGTGAAGTATTCCTTGGTCGGGAACAAGGAAAGAGAAAATGGTGAGACTGAGCCGGAGGCTTCGTGAGGTGAGGGACTGTGTGTGGTGGGGAGGGCAGCGTCCTCCAACATGGGGACGGACAGGCCTCCATGTTGGAGGACCGAGGAGCCCGCCAAGAGCGAGTGCATGGAGGAAGCCCAGGTGGAGGCAGCCAAGGCGGCTCTAGAGGAGCCCCCAACAGCAGTCCCCCGAGTGCCTGCAAGGTGGCGCCAGCAGGGGGCACTAGCAGCCTAGCACTGAGGGGAGGTCGGACCAGGCCCAGCCGCTGCCTCTGTGTCCCGTGAGAGAAAGGCCGAGTATCCCCGCCGGCGCAGGAGCGGCCCCGGCGCCAGGCCTCCGCACGTGCCCAGCAGCAGCCCAGGCCACAGTCTCTGTCTCCAGTTCAGGGCAATAAGAGTCCGGAACTCTTAGGCACAGAAAAAGTAACCACTGATAAAGATCCAAAGGAGAGAATAAGAGGAAGAGACTTAGTGTGAGGGAGAGGAAACGGGATGACCAGGAGAGAGAGAGAGGCTTTTTCCTTGTGTCATCTAGGAACAAGCATTCTGTCTCTAACATACCTGTAAGTCAAAATGATTAAAGTCTTAAACATAAGACCTGAAACTGTAAAGCTACTAAAAGAAAACACAGGAGAAAAACTACACATTAGTCTGAGCGATAATATTATTATTTAGATTTGACCCCAAAACTGCAGGCAACAAAAGCAAAAATAGACAAATGGGATTACATAAAAACAAAAAGCTTCTGCACCACAAAACAACTAACAGAGTGAAGAGGCAATGTACAGACTGAGAAAAAATATTTGCAAGCTATACATATGGTAAGGGATTAATATCCAGAATATATAAGGAACTCAAACAGCTCTATTGACAGAAAACCAACAATTCAATTAAGAAATGATCAAGGGATTAGTTGCGGTGGCTCATACTCTCATACTTGCAACCCCAGCACTCTAGGAGGCCGAGGTGGGAGGCTCACTTGAGCCCAGGAGTTTGAGACCAGCCTGGGAAACATGGCAAAACTCTGTTTCGAATTAAAAAACAAAACCAAAAAGAAAACAGAAAACTTAGCTGTGTGGTGCTTGCCTGCAGTCCCAGCTACTTGAAGGGCTAAGGTGGGAAAATCAATCACTGAGCCCAGGGAGGCTGAGGTTGCAGTGAGCCATGATCGTGTCACTGCACTCCAACCTGGGCAACAGAGCAAGCGAAAGACCCTGTCTCAAAAAAGAGGAAGGAAGGGGGGAAGGGGGGAAGGAGGAGGAGGAGGGGAGGAGACGGAAGGGAAAAATATGGGGTGGGACAGAAGAGAAGAATACTCACTTGTTTCTGTGGCATGCATAAGCAGGTGGTCAGTCCTATGAAGAAAGGCAGGGGAATAACAAGGTCCTAACCCCAGTGAAGACTGCTTGAGCCCAGGTTGAGGCTACAGTAAGCCATGATCACACCAATGCACTTCAGTCCCCGTGACAGAACAAGACCCCCAAAAAACGGGGAGGGAGGGGATGGGAGGGGAGGGGAGAGGAAGGATGGAAGACGGAAGAAAGGAGGTAAGGGAGAAACAGAGGGAGGGAAGAGGGGAGCGGATGGGAGGGGGAGGAAGGAAGGAAAGAAGAAAGGAAGTGAGGAAGGGAGAAATGGAGGGAGGGAGGAAGGAAGGGAGGGAAGAAATTCCCCAAAGATGGTACTTGTTTTTGTGGCATGCATACACAGGTAGTCAGTCCTATGAAGAAAAGCAAGGGAATGAGTCCTAATCCCAGCGAGTCTTCCAGATTGGTCTCCAAGGCTGGATGTCTGGAGAAACCCAGTGGACACACTGACTTTTCAGTTTATTCCAACGGTGACTGAAGAGGCCCAGCTAGGCAATACGGGTCCCCTTGAGCTAGCAGCTTAGCTTCACATGGACAAATGCACGATAAAGTTATAATAAAGTTTTTCCAAAAGATCTAGCTGCCAATAGGTAAAGCCACAAGGCTGCTAATGTCAGGCTGCTGCACTCACTCCATTTCCATTTGACCAGCAAAACCTACTGGGACATTCCCTTGCTGGTCACTGAATTCTTTGGAGATGTCAAACATTCGGTTTCAGAGAGATTAGTACTAGGTCCCTACCTGACCTTTTGTTTTTTTAATAGAGGCAGAGTCTTGCTATGTTGTCCAGGCTGGTTGTGAACTCCTGGGTTCAGGTGATCCTCCTGTCTCGGCCTCCCAAAGTGCTGAGATTACAGGCATTAGCCAAGCCTCTACCTTTTCTTTTCTTTTCTGAGACAAGAGTTTCGCTCTTGTTGCCCAGGCTGGGCGCAGTGATGCAATCTTGGCTCACTGCAACCTCCACCTCCTGGGTTCAAACGATTCTCCTGCCTCAGCCTCCCAAGTAGCTGGGATTACAGGTGCACACCACCACGCCCAGCTAATTTCTGTATTTTAGTAGAGACAGGGTTTCACCATGCTGGCCAGGAAGGTCTGAATCTCTGACCTTGTGATCCACCCGCCTCAGCCTCCCAAAGCGCTGGGATTACAGGCATGAGCCACTGTGCACCGCCTCATTTGAGTTTTGAGTTTTTTCACCAGATGAGTTTGATGCTTTAAGGAATATAAACACAAAATGCTTTTTCACATGGCTTAGATTGACTGAAATGGTCTTCTATGTGACCTCTCACGTTTAGCAGATCAAAGACTGAAAAGAGGCTGGGTGCGGTGGCTCACAGCTGTAATCCCAGCACTTTGGGAAGCCAAGGTGGGCAGATCACTTGAGACCAGGAGTTTCTGACCAGCCTGACCAACATGACGAAACCCCAGCTCTACTAAAAATACAAAAATTAACCAAGCATGGTGGCACATGCCTGTAATCCAACTTCTCCAGAAGCTGAGACAGAAGAATCGCTTGAATCTGGGAGACAGAGGTTGCAGTGAGTCAAGATCATGGCACTGCACTCAAGCCTGGGCAACAGAGGAGACTGTCTCAAACACACACACACACACACACATACACACATGATGGGCGGGCATGGTGGCTCACACCTGTAATCCAAGCACTTTGGAGGCCAAGGCGGGCGGACCACCTGAGGTCGGGAGTTCAAGACCAGCCTGACCAACACGGTGAAACCCCGTCTTGAAAAAAAGAAAAAAAAAATTAAAACAAAACAAAACAAAAAAACACATGACTTCATTCCTTACATTCATGTTTTCTCTCCATTTTAACTCTGAACATGAATATTAAAGACTATGGAATATCTAAAGGTTTTCTCACACTCTTTACTGTATTATTTTCCTAGGGCTGACCAAAACACACACACATTGGATCACTTAACAGAAATTTATTTGCTCATAGTTTTAGAGGCTGGAAGTCCAGGATCAAAGTGTAGATAAGGATGGTTTCCTCTATAATGAGGCTTAAAAGAAGTGTCTCTTCCAGGAATCTCTCCTTGACTTGCAGATACCATTTCTGGTCATGTCACATAAAATTCTGTTCCTGCTACCCTGATATCTCTTTGACTTCTTATAAGGAAACCAGTCATATTGAACGAGGGCCCCATTCTAACTGCCTCATTTTAATATCACCTCTTGAAAAAACCGCATCTCCAAATACCACCTCATCTTGAGGTCCTGGGGTGAAAGCCTTAATATGTTGACTGGTGGATAAGACATGGGACATAATCCAGATCAGCTGTCCCCTAACTTTTTGGCACTAGAGACCAGTTTCATGAAAGACATTTTTCCCATGGAATAGAGTAGGGGATGGTTTTGGGATTAAACCTCAGATCATCAGGCCTTAGATTCTCGTAAGGAATGTGCAACCTAGATCTCCTGCATATGCAGTTCACAATGGAGTTCATGCTCCTATGAGAATCTAATGCTGTTGCTGATCTGACAGAAGGTGGAGGATAGACAGACAGTAATGCTTGCTCACCCTACATTCACCTCTGATTGTGCGGCCCAGATCCTAACAGGCCACAGATCAGTACCAGTCCATGGCCCAGGGGTTTGGGGACCCCTGATCTAGGCCATTACACTTATATTCATCAAGTTATTCTCCAGAATACATTGGCACATGGATATTAAAGCTGTGGAACATAAAAAGGTTTTTCCACTGGGCAGTGGCTCACGCCTGTAATCCCAGCACTTTGGGAGGCCCAGGCAGGGGCATCACGAGGTCAGGAGATAGAGACCATCCTGGTTAACACAGTGAAACCCCATCTCTACTAAAAATACAAAAAATTAGCTGGGCGTGGTGGTGCATGCCTGTAGTCCCAGCTACCCAGAAGGCTGAGGCAGGAGAATCACTTGAACCTGGGAGGCGGAGGTTGCAGTGAGCCAAGATCATGCCACTGCACTCCACTCTGGGAAACAGAGACTCCACCAAAAAGAAGTTTTCCCACACTCCTTGAATTCATAGTTTCTCTCCAGTTTGAGTTCCAAAATGTTTATCATAAAGGACTGAGTAGCAGTGTGGCTTCCCCACATTCCTTACATCAGTATGGCTTCTCTCCACTGGGAATCCTGACATACACCTTAAGCCTTGAGGAGTAAGTTAAGATTTTCCCACATTACTTAACAATCACAGGTTTTCTCCTAGTGGGAGTTTTGTGGCATCCATCCTAAGGATTAAATGAAGCCTTTCCCATATTTTCCATATATTTAGGGTTTCCTGCCACTGTGAATTCTTACATGTTCATTATGACCTGAGATAATAAAGACGTGGTTCCACATTAACTCCCATAGCATTTCTCTACAGTGTGACTTTGTTCACGTTTCATGTAAATGGGAACCACAGAGAGGTTTCCCACAATTCTAACACTGATAAATTTCTCCTCAGTGTGAGTTTTTTAATGAAATGAAAAGAGACTATAAGAATAGAAGAATTTGACCAGGCATGGTGGCTCACGCCTGTAATCCTAGCACTCTGGAAGGCCAAGGCAGGTGGATCATCTGAGGTCAGGAGTTCAAGACGAGCCTGGACGACATGGTGAAACCTTGTCTCTACTAAAAATACAAAAAATTAGCTGGGTGCAGTGGCATGCACCTGTAATCCCACCTACTTGGGAGACTGAGGCAGGAGAATCACTTGAACCCGGGAGGCAGAGGTTGCAGTGAGCTGACATCACGCCACTGTACTCCAGCCTGGGTAACAGAGGGAGACTTTGTCTCAAAAAAAAAAAAAAAAAAAAAAAAAACAATTGGAAGAATTGATCATACTACTAACATTCATAGGGTTTCCATACACTGTGAGTTCATATATTTCAAGTCAATTAGAGTAACTGTAGGTTTTTCAATATTGCTTTACATTTTTAGGGGTTTTCTCCAATGAGTTGGCATGTGCATATTAAAAAGTAATAATTACATAAATCCTTTCCAACATTTCTTACACTGAAAGGGCATCTCTCCAGAGTAAATTCTCACATTCATTAGGCTTTGAGTAACTAGTGATAGCTTCTCAATATTTCTTACATTCATATGGCTCTGTCCACTATGAGTCCTTGTTTAAGAAGGGCTGAACATTGATGATGGCTTCTTTTTATTTATTTTCGAGACAGTGTCTCTCTTGCCTAGGCTGGAGTGCAGTGACACAATCTCAGCTCACTGCAACCTCGGCTCACTGCAACCTCCACCTCCTGGATTCAAGTGATTCTCTCACCTCAGCCTCCCGAGTGGCTGGGATTACAGGCGTCTGCCAACACATGCGGCTAATTTT
This sequence comes from Cheracebus regulus, assembly GCA_963574635.1. Taxonomy (NCBI): domain Eukaryota; kingdom Metazoa; phylum Chordata; class Mammalia; order Primates; family Pitheciidae; genus Cheracebus; species Cheracebus regulus. The sequence continues at coordinate 10,654 of CAUYQU010046932.1, forward strand.
TGTATTTTTTGTAGAGAAATGGTTTCACCATGTTGGTCAAGTTGAGTTTTTTGTTTTGTTTTGTTTTTGAGACTAAGTCTCAATCTGTTGCCCAAACTGGAGTGCCATGGCATGATCTCAGCTCACTGCAACCTCTGCCTCCCAGGTTCAAGCTATTCTCCTGCCTCAGCCTCCTGAGTAGCTGGGATTACAGGTGCCTGCCACTAAACCCAGCTAATTTTTGTATTTTTAGTAAAGACCTGGTTTCAGCACATTGGACAGACTGGTCTCGAACTCCTGGCCTCAAGTAATCCACCCAGCTTGGCCTCCCAGAGTGCTAGGATTACAGGCATGAGCCACTCTATCTGGCTGTTGACATAAAAAAAGGAATTTGGCTGGGTGCAGTGGCTCACACCTGTAATCCCAGCATTTTGGGAGGCCAAGGTGGGCGGATAACGAGGTCAAGAGATCAAGACTAGCCTAGCCAACATGGTGAAATCCCGTCTCTACTAAAAATACAAAAATTAGCTGGGCATGGTGGGACATGCCTGTATTCACAGCTACCTGGGAGGCTGAGGCAGGAAAATCACTTGAACCTGGGAGGCAGAGGTTGTGGTTAGCTGAGCTCACCCCACTGCACTCCAGCCTGGGCAACAAAGCAAGACTCTCTCAAAAAAAAAAATTGAATTTGTCACTCGATCTCAGAAAGAAGTAAAAAGATTGAACAGCCACAAAAATCAACAACTCTTCCCAGATGTGTAAGAGTAACGGGGCTGCAGGGCAAATCATCATGGAGAGAGGGGTTATCTGCGCTTTGCAAGTTTTACCTCCAGGAGCTGAAACGGGTTTTCACAGTCAATATCAGAGAAAAATCCCCTCATGCTCTTGGCTAAGAATGTGAAAAAGAGTGCTCTCTTCGTAACAAGGCCTGCCATCAGGAGAAACTAGTATACCAGAGAAAAATCTGCTGGCTGTTTTTGTTTTTGTTTTGTTTTGTTTTGTTTTTTGTTTTTTTTTTGAGATGGAAGTTTTGCTCTTGTTGCTCAGGCTGCAGTACAAAGGCACAATCTCAGCTCACTGCAATCTCCATCTCCTGGGTTCGAGATTCTCCTCCTTAGCCTTGTGAGTAGCTGGGATTACAGGCATGCACCACCACACTCAGTTAATTTTGTATTTTTAGTAGAGATGGGCGTTTCTTCACATTGGTCAGGCTGGTCTCAAACTCCTGACCTCAGGTGATCCACCCACCTCGGCCTCCCAAAGTGCTGGGATTACAGGAATGAGTCACCACACCCAGCCAATATTCTGAGTTTTAATCAGAGCTTCAGTGACCCGGAGGAAGGAAATAAGCAACTCCAGCCAACTCCATACATCATGACCCAACGAAAGGGTGGGAAAAACTATGAAGTTCACAGTACAGAGGCACAGACTCACTAAAAGGCTGACATCTAATGACTGGGCAATAGAACGCTGCTGCTCTCCCAACTTACCACCATTACTAGAGGCCTATTTACAGCAGTTCCTCTTATCTGGTATGCCACGTCCAGCTACGAAAAATTGCAAGCATACTAAAAGGCAAAAGTTAAAGAGCAAGAGTAAGAACCAGAACCACAGATGGCAGGATTGTTGAAATTATCAGACTGGGAATTTAAAACAATTACAATTCGTATGTCCTAGGTTCTAATGGATAACGCAGACAGCATCCAAGAACAGACAGGCAGTGTAAATACAGAGACAGAAATTCTAAGAACCACAAATAAATGCCAGAGATTGAAGACAGTGTAACAGAAAGTGAAGAATGCCTTTGGTAGGCTTATTATTGGCCAGGAAACAGCCAAGTAAAGAACTTGAGAATATAACAGTAAAAAATCCACCACTGAAAAGCAAAGAGAACTAAGAATAAAAAAACAAGATATAAGAACTGTGGGATACCTACAAAAGTTGTATCTTACATATAAATGAAATACCAGATGGAAAGAAAAAAAAAGGAAAAGAAATATTTGAAACAATAATGACAGAATTTCTCAAAATTAACTCCAACAACAAAACACAAATCCAGAAGGCTAAGCAAACACTAAGCGGGACAAGCACCAAAAAAACCTGCACCTAGGCATATCATTTAAAAATAACAGAGTATCGAAGATAACAAATCCTCAAAGAAGCCAGAAGGGGAAAATACTTTGTTTTGAGGATCAAATGCAAGAATTACATATAACTTTGTGCACAGAAGGAAGAAGTGAAGGTAAAATAAAAATGTTCATTTTTGTAATTCTTAATTGATCAGATAACTTCTGAAAAACAGCTACAATGTACTAGATTACATATGCTAGTTTCGTGTGTGTGTGTGCATATGCAGATAAGTGAAATATAGTAATGATGGAAGGTCTGAGAGGGATGATTTAGAATTATTTTGATAGTATAAGGTACTAACACTACTCATGAAACAGTACAGTAGTATAAATATGAGAATTCATGTAAATATTATGGTATGTAAAATATTTAAAGGTTATACCACATTCCTTACCTTCCCAGGGTTTTGAGGTAATTTTAGATGTGTAAAAAAAAATTCTGTGGAGTTAATGTAAGGCTTCCTACACACATTACAGGGAGAAGGCTTCTTTTCAGTTCAACTTCTTACACCTTCTAGAAGGTAGAAAATGTTAACGTAAGCTCTTCTACAATCCTAATGGGGTCTCAGTACGCTCCAAGTTCCAATATGGTGTATAGGGTCACATCTTCCTTTCTTTCACAGCAAAAGAAACTTTCCTTCCTTTTTTCCCCCTCTATTTTCACACGGTCTATGACCAGACAACTTGTATGTGAATATTAAAACAGAGTGAACATTCACAGGCTTTTTCGTGTGCCTTACATTCATATAATTTCTCTCCTATGTAATTTCTCCTGTGTGTAGAAAGAACTGAAGACTCAGTGAAGGTTTTCCCACACCTTACATTCATATAGTGTCTCTCCAGTGTGGCTTTGCATGTAAATATTAAGGCTTTGGACAATCTATAAACGTTTTTGCTTATTGCTTACCATATTCACTTGCTAGAGCCACCACAACAAAACACCAGAATGGGTGGCTAAAACAAGAGAAGTTTATTTGCTCAAAGTTCTGGAAGCCCAAGATTGAGGTGCCAGCAAGCAAGGTTGGTGGCCTTGATAGAAGGATCTGTTCCAGCCTTCTGTCTTTGGCTTGCAGATGGACATCATCTGATGACCTCATGTCATCTCCTCTGTTTGTTGTCCCAGTTGTGTCTTTCTCTTCTTATAGGGACAGCAGTCTCAATTTAATCAGATAATTTTTTTTTTTGAGACGAAGTCTTACTCCATCGCCCAGGCTGGAGGGCAGTGGCACGATGTCTGTTCAGGGCAACCTCTGCCTCCCAGGTTCAAGCTATTCTCTTGCCTCAGTCTCCCAAGTAGCTGGGATTACAGGCACCTGCTACCACACCTGGCTATTTTTTTTTCTTCTATTTTTAGTAGAAACAGGGTTTCACCATGTTGGTCAGGCTGTTCTCAAACTCCTGACCTCAAGTGATCCACCCAACTCAGCCTCACAAAGTGCTGGGATTACAAGAATTAAATCATTTTCATAGTTTCTCCTCTCCAGTGTGAGTTCATTCATGTCTTTGAAGTGAATTAAAACAAATTAGAGCTTTCCCATATTTATTACATGGACAGAGTTTCTCACTAGTGAGTTCGTTCGTGTCTTCGAAGTGAACGAGGATGACTGTAAGCTTTCCCGCACTGCTGACATTTATAGGGTTTCTCTTCCATGTGTGTTTTTTCATGAATTCTAAAGGAACTGGAACATATGAAGGCTTTCCCACACTGTTTACATTCATAGGGCTTCTCTCCAGTGTGAGTCCTTTCATGTATTTGAAATGAACTAGAATGACTGAAGGCCTTTCCACATTGTTTACACTCATAGGGTTTTTCTCCAGTGTGGATTCGCATGTGAATTTTAAGGTGGGTGGAATAGTTAAAAGCCTTCCCACATTCCTTACAGGTGTATGGTTTCTGGGCACTGTGCGTTCGCATGTGATTATTAAGACATGAGGGATACCCAAATACTTTCCCGCATATCTTACACTCACAGGCCTTCTCTTCAGTGTGAGTTCTCAAGTGTCCACTAAGATTTGAGGAAATTGCAAAGGCTTTCCCACATTCGGCACATACAAAAGGCTTCTCTCCAGTGTGAGTTCTGATATGTTGAATAAGGCGTGAGGATGTAAGGAAGGATTTCCCACATTCCTTACATTCATAGGGTTTGTCTCCACTATGAGATCGTACATGTATACTAAGGCCTGAGTACTGAGTGAAGGCTTTCCCACATTCCTTACATACATAGGGTTTCTCTCCAGTGTGAGTTCTTCCATGTATCTGAAATGAATTGGAATAATTGAAGGCTTTCCCACATTCCTTACATTCATAGGGTTTCTCCCCAGTGTGGGTTCGCATGTGAATACTGAGGTAGGCTGGGTATCTATAGCCTTTTCCACATTCCTTACATTTATAGGGCTTTTTTGCATTGAGGGTTTCTATAAGCACAGAAAGGTTTGTGGAGTTGATAAAACCTGGCCCATTCCACTCATAGAGTTTTTCTCCACTGTGAGTTTTCATATGTGCCTGAAGGTATGACTCATTAATGAAGGATTTTCCACAGTGACTGCATTCAAATGACTTTTCTTGTGTGCTAGTCCTCTGGCATACAGTATTTGGTGTCAGGCTGAAGATTTTTTCACTCTGATTAAACTCAGACAGTTTCTCACCAGTAGAGGTTTTCTCATGCAGAATAAGGAAATCTTTTCTATATTGATTATAGTCATGAGTGTTCCCTGTACTTTGAGTTCTCATGTGCGTCTTAAGGCATGAGTGTTCACTGAAGACTTTTCCACTTTGCTCACAGTCACAAAGTTTCCCTCCATTGTGGTTTCCTTCCTGTTGAAGGGATGATAAGAATTTTATCAAACATATTAACAGAATGCACCCATCTGAAGCTAAAAACATTATAATAATGATTATAATTTAAGCCATTTTTATTACATGCATTCGGGTCCTGCCCTGTAGATTTATTTTAAGTGGTATGACTTAACTCTTATTCTAGAATGCTGTGCCATCTACTTTATTCTTGGCCAGGCCTGTAATCTCAGCAGTTTGGGAGGCCGAGGGGGGCAGATCACATGAAGTCAGGAGTTCAAGAACAGTCTGGCCAACACGGCGAAACCCTGTCTCTACTAAAAATACAAAAATTAGCTGGGTGTGGTGGCACATGCCTATGATCCCAGCTATGTGGGAGGTTGAGGCACGAGAATCGAATTGCTTGAACCTGGTAGGAAGAGGTTGCAGTGAGCCAAGATGGTGCCACTGTACTTCAGCCTGGGCAACAAAGCGAGACTCTGCCTCAAAATTATAATAATCATAGGCTTGGTGCTGTGGTTCATGCCTGTAATCACAGCACTTGGGAGGCCGAGGCAGGTGGATCACCTAAGGGAGACTGGGAGTTCCAGATTAGCCTCGCCAACATGGAGAAATCCCATCTCTACTAAAAATACAAAATTAGCGGGGCATGGTGGTGCATGCCCGTAATCCCAGCTACTTCGGAGGCTGAGGCAGGAGAATCGCTTGAACCCGGGAGGCAGAGGTTGCAGTGAGCCAAGATTGAGCCATAGCACTCCAGTCTGGGCAACAAGAGCAAAATTCTATCTCAAATAATAATAATAATAATAATGGATTGCTGTAGAATTCCGAGATACTGTTTTTAAAATTCAATGTCTAGATGGGTGCAGTGGCTCACATGTCTAATTCCAGCATTTTGGGAGGCCAAGGTGGATGGATCATTTGAACCCAGGAATTAGAGAGCAGCCTGGGCAACATGATGAAACTCCATCTCTACAAAAAATATCAAAAAATTAGCTGGGCATGGTGGTGCGTTCCCGTAGTCCCAACTACATAGGAAGCTGAAGTAGGAAGATCACTTGAGCCCAAAGGTCAAGGCTTCAGTGAGCCGCATTTGTGCCACTGCACTCCAGCCTCAGGGACACAGCAAGACCTTGTCTCAACAACAAAAAAAATTTTTTAATTCAAAGTCTAAGCCAGATGTGGGAGCTCATGCCTGTAATCCCAGCACTTTGGTAAACTGAGGCAGAGGATCACTTGAGCACTGGAGTTCAAGACTAGTCTGGGCAACACAGCAACATCCTGTATCTACAAAAAATTTAAAGAATTAGCTGGGTGTGGTGGTGTACACCTGTAGTCCAGCTCCTAGGGAGGCTGAGGTGGGAGGATTGCTTAAGCCTAGGAGGTCAAGGCTATAATGAGCCATGATTACACCACTGCACTCCAGCCTGAGTGACAGCAAGACCCTGTGTCAAAAAAACACCAAAACAAAACTCAATGTCTAGTTCCATGTGTGGAAATGTGAAGAAGCTCTGAAGAAACAAGTTTCATGATACGTTGGGAGCATCCCCAAACTCATCATTCTCTCTTGTGTGTACGTAACTTCTCTCAACTATCTCTTATTTTTGCTGACTTTCCATAACAGAATTCCTGATTTTCTCTGAGGATGGAAAATAAGAACTATCCCTTGCAAATCTTACCAATTGTACCCCAATGGATGTCTGACCCCTCAAAAAGTTCTGCTGAAGTGTAGACCACTGGGTTTCAAGTTGCAATTCCCATCCTGAAATAAAACAGAAAAACAAATAAAAGGACTTAGGCAAGGTGAGGTAGCTCATGCCTATAATCTCAGCACTTTGGGAGGCCAAGGCAGTTGGATCACTTGAGGTCAGGAGTTAGAGACCAGGCTGGCCAACCTGGTTAAACCCCATCTCTACTAAAAATACAAACATTAGCTGGGTGTGGTGGTGAGCACCTGTAATCCTAGCTACTCAGGGGGCTGAGGCAGGAGAATTTCTTGAACCTGGGAGGCAGAGGTTGCAAGGAACAACAATGACAAATGAAAGGATTTGGGGAAAAAATGGAAAGAAATGGAAAGAACTAAAAACAATAAGGCTCATTTCTATTTGTTTTAAATTAAACATAGCAAGAAAAAGCATAAAGAGATTTGGGGATTTTGGGCTATATCAAAAATTTGGTTTTGATGTAAATGATCCAAAGGGGGATAAATTGGCTAAGATAAGAACATGAGTAAAAATTTTAGATCATTTATTACAAATTGATGCTATGAAAATTAAAACTGATAGTAAATAGAGAGTATCAGGGAGTGAAAGTAGGAAATTTCTGGAAAAAGAGTGTATAACAAAACAATTGACTTAAGGAAATGTTCTGACCAGGCACGGCGGCTCATGCCTGTAATCCCAGCACTTCAGGAGGCCAAGGTGGGTGGATCACCTGAGGTCAGGAGTTCACTACCAGACAGGCCAACATAGTGAAACCCCATTGCTACTAAAAATACAAAAATTAGCCGGGTGTGGTGGCAGGTGCCTGTAATCCCACCTATTTGGGAGGCTGAGGCAGGAGAATCGTTTGAACCTGGGAGGTGGAGGTTGCGGAGAGCCAAGACCACGCCATTGCACACTAGCCTGGGCAACAAGAGTGAAACTCTGTCTCAAAAAAAAAAAAAAGAAATGTTCTAAGATCCCAGGAGGATGCATGTGATCATGGCTAGTTCCGAACCCTGTATATACTATGATTCTTCAACCTAGGAACTGAGATGGCCATGATGTGACCGACAGGTGGTGCACACAGCATGGACATATGGACAAAAGGGTGACTCACATGCCAGGAAGGATGACATAAGGCTTCATCATACTAAAGAGAATGGTGAAAAATTTTAAACTTTGAATGTTGTTTTATTTCTGGAATTTTTTTTTTTTTTTGCGGGGTAGGGGGCAGTGGCCAGGGTCTCACTCTGTCACCCAGGCTGGAATACAGTGGTGTAATCACATCTCATTACAGCCTTGACCTCCCAGGCTCAATCGATCCTTGAAGCTCAGTCTCCTGAGTGGCTGGGACAGCAGGTGTGTCCCACCACCCTCAGCTAATTTTTCTATTTTTTGTAGAAACAAGGTTCTCAGTATATTACCCAGGCTGGTCTCGAACTCCTGGGCTCAATGATTTGCCCGCCTAGGCCATTCAAAGTGTGGGGATTACAGGCATGGGCCACCGTGCCTGGTTGAATTTTCCATTTAATATGTTTTGGACCATGGTTGACTGTAGATAACGGAAACAGTGAAAAATGAAATCACAGACAAGGGGGGACTGTTCTGTAAGTAAAAGTGTATGGGAAGTTAAATATTTCCTAACTTTATCTAAACCTGCAGAGAGAAAGCACATGTTAAAAAGTTTCCTAGGCCAAGCATGGTGGCTCATGCCTGTAATCCTAGGACTGTGGTAGGCCAAGGCAGGTGGATTATCTGAGGTCAAGAGTTCGAGACCAGCCTGATCAACATGAAGAAATCCCATCTCTAAAAATACAAAAATTAGCCAGACGTAGTGGCAGGCACCTGTAATCCCAACTACTTGGGAGGCTGAGGCAGGAGAATCGCTTGAACCAGGGAGGTGGAGGTTACAGTGAGCCAAGATTGCACCACTGCACTCCAACCTGGGCAACAAGAGAGAAACTCAATCTCAAAAAAAAAAGGTTTCCTAATTATGCATAATGACCTTCTCATCAACCAGAGTTGTTCTTCATGAACACTCACCTTGGAAAACTCCTCCCTGAAATGTCCTTGACTCTTCTTCTTGTTCCAACCAAGAGATAAGACTGGGTTTGATGATCTGACTTCCTGAGCATAGAAAAAGACATTGATGGAAGAGGCTCATACAAAAGATTACAAACTGCTCTTTCCCTGCTGCCGCCAGGTCGTGCAGAGGTGGAGGCTTGGATGCGTTCAAGATTCGGCTTCACCCGTAACCTGCCGCCACGACCGCAGAAGGCATTGCTGCCAGAGGTGTAATGGACATCAATACTGCTTTACAAGAGGTGCTGAAGACCGCCCTCATCCACGATGGCCTGGCATGTGGAATCTGCAAAGCTGCCAAAGCCTTAGACAGGCACCAAGCCTATCGTTGTGCGCTTGCATCCAACTGTGACGAGCCTATGTATGTCAAGTTGGTGGTGGCCTTTTGTGCTGAACACCAAATCGACCTAATTAAGGCTGATGACAACAAGAAACTAGGGGAATGGGTCAGCCTCTCTAAAAATGGCAGAGATGGGAAGCCCCATAAAGTGGTTGGTTGCAGTTGTGTAGTAGTTAAGACTATGGCAAGGAGTCTCAGGCCAAGGATGTCATTGAAGAGTATTTCAAATGCAAGAAATGAAGAAATAAATCTGGCGCGCGCGCGCGCGCGCACACACACACACACACACACACACACACACACACACACACACACACACACAGAGATTACAAACCTTTCTATGATTCAGGAACTACAGATCTAATGAAAATGGCGAAGGTATTTCAGAAGGGATAAAAATGCAAATAACACCTCTGTCTGTGCCCCAAACATTCTGGTTACTTCTGTCCCCTAAAACCGAAATTCAGGCTTACGTACACATTTAAAAAGCACTAAGACTTTAATTCCAACACAAAATAATGGCCAGGTGTGGTGGCTCATGCCTGGAATCCCAACACTTTGGGAGGCTGAGGCAGATGGATCACTTGAGGTCAGGAGTTCAAGACCAGCCTGGCCAACATGGTGAAAGACCATTCTATTAAACACATACACACACACACAAAATAGCTAGGTATGGTGGTGCACACCTGTAATCCCTGTTATTCGGGAGGCTGAGGCACAAGAATCGCTAGAACCCAGGAGGCAGAGGTTGCAGCGAGCTGAGATCATGCCAGTGCACTCCAGCCTGTGCAAAAGAATGAAACTGTGACTCAAAACAACAACAACAAATACAAAATAAGAAAGTGTAACAAAAAGATCCTCATTATCCTGGGGAAACAACTATACCAGTGGTTTTCAAAACATTATTGTGCATCACAGTCATCTAGAGGACTTGTTGAAATACAGATGATTGGGGTTTCTGGGTGGAGAATCAAAATGTGCTTTTTTTTTTTTTTTTTTTTTTTAGATGGAGTCTTGCTGTCGCCCAGGCTGGAGTGCAGTGGCATCATATCAGGCTCAAACCAACTCCTCTTCCTCCTGGGTTCAAGTGATTCTTCTGCCGCAGCCTCCTGAGTAGCTG
>CAUYQU010046933.1:0-47618 GCA_963574635.1 Cheracebus regulus
TTTTGTTGGCTTTTTTTTTTTTTTTTTTTTTTTTTTTCCTGAGACGAGTCTCACTCTGTTGCTGAGCCTGGAGTACACTGGTGTGATCTCGGCTCACTGCAACCTCTGCCTACCGGGTTCAAGCAATTCTCTGCCTCAGCCTCCCAAGTATCTGGGATTACAGGTGCCCACTACCAGGCCCAGCTAACTTTTATATTTTTAGTAGAGACGGGGTTTCACCATCTTGGCCAGACTGGTCCTAAACTCCTGAACTTGTGATCCACCCGCCTCGGCGTCCCAAAGTGCTGGGATTATAGGCGTGAACCGCTACACCCAGCTGTAGCCCTATTTTTTTAAGTCATAAAATTAAATGTTTACAACTGCAGGCTCTGGAGTCAGACAGACCTAGGTTCAAACTTAGCATCTTCAATTTGTGATCACTGACAGATTACTTAAGATCTCTAAGGCTCAAAACCTGCAACTGAAAAATGAGATACTACTACTTAACTCACAGAATTATTAGAATTGATATAATGCATGTAAATAATGTACCAAATACCTTGCATATAGAAGTACTCAATACACACTAGCCAAAACAGACTCTACTTTCATTTGTGATTTTTTGTTTTTAAATAAAGATGGGGTCTCACTGTGTTGACCACGCTGATTTCCATCTCCTGGCCTCAAGCAATCCTCCTGCTGTGGCTTCCCAAAATGCTGAGAGTATAAGCAGGAGCCACCTTGTCAAACCCTCATGTGTGATTTAAATTAAGGAGAATGCATGTTCTAACCAATAGGTTTTTGGGTTTTTTGGGTTTTTTTGAGACACAGTCTCCCTCTGTCACCCAGGCTGGAGTGCAGTGGCGTGATCTTGGCTCACAGCAACCTCTGCCATCCAGGTTCAAGCAATTTGCCTGCCTCAGCCTCCTGAGTAGCTGGGATTACAAGCATATGCCACCACGACCAGCTAATTTTTGTATTTTTAGTAGAGACAGGGTTTTGCCATGTTGGACAGGCTAGTCTCAAACTCCTGACCTCAAGTGATTTGCCTGGCTCAGCCTTCCAAAGTGCTGGGATTATAGACGTGAGTCACCATGCCTGGCTGAATAGTATTATTTTAAAAAGAGATAAATGAATATTTTTTTTTAAAGCAAGGCTTAAATAATAACCAATATGTCCAAGGTCACCCTTTTCTAGAGTTTGCTGAAGAAATATATACAGTGGTGGCCACAATGGCTTTCAGCGACTGAGAGCAGGTTCTGTGCCAGCCTCCTGCACTTTCCCTTCACTCCGTCTTCCAGTTTGTAATGACGGTTCTTTGTGCAACTATGTGATTGTCTATATTCCCTCAAGATTACAAGTCTTAACAGGGAAGATCAGCCCATTTTGTTTTGTTTTGTTTTGTTTTACCACTACATGCCCAGCACCCAGAATGGCATCTGACACAGTATCCCCAGAAATGTGTGTGTGGACAGTGGGAGAGTGCTATGACTTTTGAAAACAGATCAACATTCTCTGCAAACTAGAATGTCTTCAAGCTTCCCTTGAGACGTTAACCTGTGGCTCACTGTGGACACCAAGAGGACGTTGAGACAGGAGAATTGCTTGAACCCAGGAGACAAGAGGCTGCAGTGAGCTGAGATCACTCCATTGTACTCCAGCCTGGGCGACAGAACAAGACTCTGTCTCAAAAAAAAAAAAAAAAAAAAGTTCTGACAATTTTTCTTCTGAACTAAAAATATGCCTTTTTTGTGACTTTGCTTGCTCTTGAAGTCTCAACAGGGCATTGTTGCCACCTAGAATCTGTCAGCAAGTTCTGTAGCTTCTATGCTCAAAGAACACCCAGGCTCTGGGGATGTCACTACCTCTTATGCTACTAACTTGGCCCCAACCTACCTCCACATGTTTTCCCCATTTCCACCCTTGCCCCTGACAGTCTATTCTCAGAAACATTCCTTGAAATAGTTAAATAGCATTACCTCTCTGCTCAAAACCCTCTGATGGCTTATTTCGATTTTAGTAAAAATTTATTGAATACAAGCCGCTCTGTGTCCCTTCCACCCCGCTCCCTCTCAGCAACCACAGGGTTCCCTGCGATTTTTCTCACCTCCCCATGTGCTGCCCAGACGTGCACCTGACTTACTCCCTCCCCGCTTCAGGTCTGGGGCCTCAGCCCACAGCCCCTTCCCTGGCAGCCCTGACCCCCCTCCCCAGCATTCCTGATGCCCTTTTCCTGCTTCATTTCTCTTCATAGCACTTTCAAACATTTCTTTTTGAAAGTCTTCCTTTTTCTGGAAAATATGAGGGCTAAGGATACTGCTATGTACCACGTTTCCTAATAGTTCTAATCCTAATAACGTGTTTTAAGTTTCAGGATGTTTGCATGAATTAAAAACTAAACTTAATACTAAGATAAACGAAGAAACGTAATGAAACTGTATTAATGGGCCAACTGACTACCCGAGTATTATCACCCACTGATGATAAAAGCAGACTGTAGCCCAGGCTCTGTGCTCAGGAGTTCTCATGCAAGAATCTACTGGAATTCTCACATCAAATCACAAAGTATACATTAACCTCTGCATTTAGGAAACTGAGGCCCAGAGAAATTAAGTGACAGGCCTCAGGTCCAAACACAAATTAGCCACAGAGCCAACACAAACCTAAGTCAGTTGGGAGATCAAATTACTATCAAGTATTCTTTCAAGCATGACAAAAGCTGAGCAAATTACTATGACGTATTCTCTTAAGTATAAAAGAATCTAGGAAGTCAGCTAACTTCTTTGGATCATGGCCAGTCAGAGCAGAAAAGATTTCAAACCCGTTTCTAGAAATTAAATGGATTTTCATCTCTTAACACCATTAGATAAAAAATGATCAATTATAGCAAAGAGAAATATTTATATGTTTTGTTGTTAACTGTAAAGCAGTTTATTTTCTGTTTAAATAAAATATACTCAGAAGATTAAGGATCACATTTACCTGCAGAAGTTTAAAAAACTCATCTTTCAGCTGATTTTCATCTAGGTCTTCAATAGTTGTTATCAATTGTTGCAGGTGAGTACATAAAGCGATGATAGATTCCTGAGACTCATAGAAATTTTGCTCTTTTAATTCTTTAAATACATCAAAGTAATCAATTGGTGGACTAAAGCAGGAGAAAAACAAAAGTGAAACATTTTAGTATGCACATTTGGATACCTGCAGTTCTCGAAAGAAAATAGCGCCATACAGTCTCAACAATTAGTGCTAATAGAAACTAGACATAACATTAATTGACTAGAAAAACTTGATTAATACTAAATAATCAATTACACAAAAATCTCTCAAACTCATTTTAATTGTCAAAAGTTCCTCCGAAATCAACTATTTTTCTGCAAATATTAAATAATGATATTGACTATGTTCATAATTATTTACCCAGCAGGGATTCCAGACAAAAGGAGAAAGATAAATTTCAAGACAACTGCTTTAGTTCAACATTTTTTTTAAGCACCCAATGTGGCAAAGTTCTAGTAACAAATTTATGAATATAAACACAATATATGTATACAATGCAGCAATCACTAACAGTATCAAACAGAGTATGATAGAAATATGAGTACTTAGATAAATCAAACTCAATACTATTGTAAGTTTTAAAAGAATGATAATTATTAAACACTAATATTTAGGTATTTTGGGGCAACTTCAACCAAAGGTGATATATGCGTCATGGCTACGCCTTCATGTTTTCCAATAAGAGATTAAATCATATTATATTGGTCTAAGAAAATCACAACTAAGAAAATATAAATACTAATGTAATAACCTTAACAGAATTGAATATAAAAGACATTCAGATTATTGGGTCTTCTAAATTAGCTACTTTTTCCATGGGCCATTCATGTTAGGGCAAAAACAATGTAAGACTGATGTAATGAGATTGATTTGATTTGATTTTTTTTTTTTTTTTTTGAGACGGAGTCTCACTCTGTCGCCCAGGCAATGGCGCGATCTCGGCTCACTGCAACCTCTGCCTCCCAGGTTCAAGCGATTCTCTCGCCTCAGCCTCCTGAGTAGCTGGGATTATAGGCGCGTGCCCCCGCGCCCAGCTAATTTTTGTATTTTTAGTAGAGACAGGGTTTCGACATCTTGGCCAGGCTTCTCGAACTCCTGACCTCGTGATCCACCCGCCTTGTCCTCCCAAAGTGCTGAGATTACAGGCGTGAGCTACCGCGCCTGGCCTTTTTTTTTTTTTTTTTTTTAAATAACATACCAGTATTTAAACATCCGAATGATGGCTGCCTCCTTCCGGCCAATCAGTAACCTCAGGAAGCTACAGCCTTATTCCAAGGCCACTGCCATTGCTCCGAGCACTTTTAGAATTCCTCTTTTGGAATTTTCTTAAGAACCTGTGGCACATCATTAAACCTCCTGTCAGTGATCACATATCTTTATCTTTTGGAGTCAATTTATTTTTGGAAACAGCCAAAAGTCACTTGGAGTGATTTTAGCAGAATGAGGTGTGTGATCAAATTAAATAAAAACTTTTTTTTCAAAAACAAGTAACTAAAAAAACAGTAAGACTAATTTTCTTTCTGAGGCATGTAAACTGGCTCTGAAAGAAGTTCCAAATAATTCAAAGATGTTTTTAGCAATGGCAGTACTGCTGAAATCAATCAGTCTCTCAAGGTGACTTAAAAGGATAAAAATCATTCGGATGCACAGACCCAATCCGGCCACCACCTGTTTTGTCTGATTCACATGCCAAGAATGGTTTTTATATTTTTGAATGGCTGAAAACAAAGTGAAAGAAAAGTAGTATTTTGTTGACACATGAAATTCAAATGTTAAGTGTCCATTAAATAAAGTTTCTTTAGAACACAGCCACGTTCGTTCATACGTATTATTTAAGGCTGCTTTCACACTACAATCACAGAGATCAGCAGCTACAACAGACACCACATGGCCTGCATGCCTAAAGGATTTACTACCTGGCCCTTTACAAAAAGTTCTAATAAATATGTTTTGATGTTCTACTAACAAATCATTCATTAGTTTAAAGTCACACCTCATATTAAGAATGAGCCTTATTTCTTGCATTTAAGAGTAAACTTTCAATAACTATATAAAAATTCTCATTTTAGAATGTTTGCTATTTTAGAATCTACTAAAGCTGTGTATGTACACATACTATGACCCAGTGATTCACTTCTAGGGATATACTCAACAGATGTATTCACACATATGTTCACCAAAAAAGTGTTAGAATGTTTTTAGCAGCATTCTTAGTAATAACTCCAAACTGAAAACTACTCAAATATCCATCACAATGAAGTAAACAGATTGTTCTATGTTCGTATAACACAATATTATAAAGCAATGAGACTGAATGATCTATAATTATATTTAACATATGGATGAGTCTCACAAACATAAAAATGAGTAAAAGAAGCCAGAAACAAAACTATGTACTGTATTATTTCATTTCAGTAAAGTTGAAAAACAGGCAAAACTAACACAGGTCAGGATAACGATTATCCTTGAAAGGTAATGATGGCGACAGCCACTGGAAGGGGACTCAAAGTGGACTTCCAGACACTGTAAGGTTCTGCCTCTGTTTTTGTTTTTGTTTTGTTTTGTTTTGAGACGGAGTTTCGCTCTTGTTGCCAGGCTGGAGGGCAGTGGCGTGATCTTGGCTCACTCCAACCTCCGCCTCCCAGGTTCAAGCGATTCTCCTGCCTCAGCCTCCTGAGTAGCTAAGATTACAGGCATGTGCCACCGTGCCTGGCTAATTTTGTATTTTTAGTAGAGACAGGGTTTCTCCACGTTGGTCAGGCTGGTCTGGAACTCCCAATCTCAGGTGATCCGCCCGCCTCGGCTTCCCAAAGTGCTGGGATTACAGGTGTGAGCCACTGTGCCCGGTTGGGTTCTGCCTCTTGATCTAGGCACTGGGTACACGAGTATGTTCTTGAACACATATGTGCATTTTTCTATATGTATATTACACTTTATTAAAAACTTTTTTAATCCTAGTATTGCCTCTGTACTTTCATCTTTCAATATCTGAAGTATATTTACTTAATATGTTTAAATTTCACATATGGCTAAAACTTTGCATCTTAATTTAGACTGGCAGACTATCAAAGCATGTTTCAGTATAAAATGATAAATCAACATAAACATGTCTGCTATAAAAGTTGGTCAGTTTGGAGTTCCACTGACCTAGGATAGGAATTCCTGTACAAGAATCTGAAAATTAGACATTTAAGAACTACTTCTGTGCTAGCTCCATGGTTCTTTATCTGCCACAGAAATTGCTCTGGGAAGAGTTCTACATCTGTGACTGTGTAACATTCTAGTTTCTGGAACTTAAAGCTGCATTTTCCCTCTATCTCGGTTCAGCAAACTTTGCTGAACCAGTGGATATCATCACTCCCTGAGCTGCAGAAAGAAAAACTGATACCCAGGCCCCACCCCAGATAAATTAAGCAATCTGTATTTATTGCAACATAATAATCTAAATATATGTAGGGTTTTTTAGACTTTTTTTTTTTTTTTTGAGTCAGAGTTTCGCTCTGGTCGCCCAGGCTGGAGTACAATGGCACAATCTCGGCTAACTGCAACCTCTGCCTCCTGGGTTTAAGCAATTCTCCTGCCTCAGCCTCCAGAGCAGCTAGGATTACAGGTGCCCACCACCATGCCTGGCTAAGTTTTGTATTTTTAGTTAGAGACAGGGTTTCACCATGTTGGCCAGGCTGGTCTCAAACTCCTGACATCAGATGATCCACCCACCTTGGCCTCCCATTTTGCTTTTAGATCAGAAGTTCTAATACCTACCTATCAACAAAAACAAACGGTGATGAAAAAAAATATAAAGGCCAGGCGTGGTGCCTCATGCTTGTAATCCCAGCACTTTGGTAGGCCAAGAAGGGTGGATTACCTGAGGTCAGGAGTTCAAGACCAGCCTGGCCAACATAAACTCCATCTCTACTAAAAACATTTTTTAAAAAATTAGCCAGGCATGGTGGCAGGTGCCTGTAATCCCAGCCACTAGGGAGGCTGAGGCAGGAGAAGTGCTTGAACCTGAAGGCAGAGGTTGTAGTGAGCCGAGATTGCACCACTGCACTCCAGCCTGGGTGACAGAGCAAGACTCAAAAAAAAAAAAAAAAAAACCATATATACATACACACACACATGTGTGTGTGTGTGTGTGTGTGTGGTGTGTGTGTGTGTGTGTGTGTAAGATTAAGACCAAAAAAAGCTAATGAACACATTTAAAAGTTCAAGTGATCCACCTGCCTTAGCCTTCCAAGGTGCTGGGATTACAGGCGTGAGCCACCATGCCTGGCCTAAAAATCAGTTCTCTATCAGATTTTTATTAGGAAAAATTAAATGTATAAACAAGCCTACAAAAAGTTACTCTGAAACATGTGCACTTTAGAAATCTTTTTCTAATCTAGTCTTTTTTAAAAAATGATGAAAGATGAAGACTGTGTAATACAATAGTATGATTCACTGTTCTCATGATGACTCCTTAAACCAAATAAATTGTAACATGTCTATTATCTATTTTAATAAACAAAACATACGCTTACTTTGTCCCATTCTGATTTATATCTATAACTATTTCAAATTAACATTTTTTGCACAGTAAGCAAAACTTATTTTATTCTAGAAGTTTTTATTAGAATCTTTAATTAATTCATACTTTATTTATTTATTTTACGGAGACAGAGTTTCACTCTGTCACCCAGGCCGGAGTGCAGTAGTGCAATCTTGGCACACTGCAACCTCTGCCTCCCAGGTTCAAGCGATTCTTCTGCCTCAACCTGCCGAGTAGCTGAGATTACAGGCCCGTGCCACCATGCCCAGCTAATTTTTTTATTTTTAGTAGAGACAGGGTTTCATTATGTTGGCCAGGCTGGTCTTGAACTCCTGACCTCAAGCGATCTGCCCACCTTGGTCTCCCAAAGTGCTGGGATTACAGGCATGAACCTCAGGGCCCAGCATTTATTTTTAAATTTATCCTTTTACAATTTCAGAAACAGTATAAACATTTGCCAGTTGACGATTACATACGTACCTCTGGATAATTGCTTCATGAATTCTACGATACATGTAACATTCTACGAACAACCACGGTGAGTAGAACCATCTTGATTTTCCATCACTTTCATTTATAAGACTCTGTTGATATTCTAGGTACTGATTCCATATATCAGTATCAACAAACTTCTCAACCAAGGGGATAATTGGTTTATCTGTTTGCAATTCATTTCGTAATTTTGAAAGGAGAGAGATAGCTTTTTTTTCAGCTTCCACGCCTTCCTGCAAAAATACAAGAAAAATAAATTACGTGTCTGTATGTGTCTGTGTCTCTGTGTGTGTCTGTGCAATTTCTCTAGGGTAACATATTTTTACAGACCTAAACTTAAGAAGGCAAGAAAAATGTTCAAAACTATATTTTATATCCTTAAACATTACATTTAGAACTTTTTTTTTTGAGATGGAGTCTCACTCTACCTCCCAGGCTGGAGTGCAGTGGCGCGATCTCGGCTCACTGCAACCTCTACCTCCTGGGTTCAAGCAATTCTCCGTGCCCTAGCCTCCCAAGTATCTGGGATTACAGGCACCCACAACCAGACCTGGTTAATTTTTTGTATTTTTAGTAGAGACGGGGTTTCACCATGTTGGCCAGGCTGGTCTTGAACTCCTGACCTCGTGATCTGCCCATCTCGGCCTCTCAAAGTGCTGACATTACAGGCGTGAGCCAACATACCCGGCCAAGAACTCTTAAACTGAAAATCAACACACACACACAGATCTCCTATCAACATAATCATGCCTTATCTACCTAAGTTCTGGCCTTTCTGTATCTTCAGTGGGATGACCGTTACCACAGAGGGAAAGGAATCCCCGCCAGATTTTCCACATCTTTCATGCTTCCATATGTATTCTTTTTTCACCATTGACACCACTAGAAAAGGAATTGTGGCCTTCCTGGGGTTTCTTTCGGCAGCTCAAATATTTTTTTTAACTTGTTTTCCACCGAGTTCTGGCTAAGTGAGAGATATGCTAACAAGGCACTAAATATTATCTCACATAACAGGCCAATCGGAGTAGAGGCAAGAGTAATGGGATCAAAATGAAGTAAAAATGACTTGGCACCTCTGGTTTTACAATAGCGAGATTCCTGCCTCATTAAAAAAAAAAAGAAAGAAAAGAAAATGTAAGCCTAATAAAACGTGTATATAATAAAATGTAGGAAATAAACATCAAACCTGAGTATTTTTATAAAATCACTTTTATCATGTTGATATGTAGTCCCTACTTTCAGACCGATAATTTTCTCAATATAAACATCTCTCCAATCTTTCTTTTGTTCTATGTAGAATTTATTTTGCTGCTAGAACAAAGGATTGAAGCTTTAGAGATTCTGCAGGCTCAGAAATAGAAGAAAGGAAGTTGTGTCTGAGTTTTTTGAGAGGAACTCCCCCTCCTCCAAATTTCTACCCTAAAGTCTTAAACTTCAACTATTTTACTATAAATTCTAACAACTGAGATTTTATAGGGTTTCAGGCACCTGGCACAGTTTTACAGAAGCATATGCCTACAATGGCTAATGGGTTAAGAGTTATGTCACTGCCAGTTTGTTCACTTACTTGAATTGATTTCAAACATTTACTGAACTCTGTATGTGCCTGACACTAACCTCAGGCCCAGACAAAGATGAATAAAGCCTGGCCCTTTTTCCAAGAGACACACATCTGCCAAACCAGGTAGTCTAAGGGGATGGGCGTTTGACCACTGAGATGGGGGAAGAGAGAAAACTGTGTAGCATGGCTCCTTTGGAGACAAGCCTGGCTCTGAGATAGGTGGGGAC
Source organism: Cheracebus regulus (assembly GCA_963574635.1). NCBI lineage: Eukaryota > Metazoa > Chordata > Mammalia > Primates > Pitheciidae > Cheracebus > Cheracebus regulus. The sequence goes on from CAUYQU010046933.1 coordinate 9,848, forward strand.
TTAGGGAGCTGGGAGAACACATGAGGCCCAAGGAGAGTGGCCATAGGCGTAAGAGAGGCATGAAAAAGGAGACAGAAAGGCTACCAAAAGCAGACTTCATCTGTGTCAACATTTTATTTACATCTTGCTCTGTGCCCAGTAGAGTGTGAAATGGGGTAGGACCAGAAGGAAAATAAACTCTGCCTTCTCAAGCTTACATAGTAGTCATGGGTTATTATGGGCATACAGGCCAAACTGCTATATACTAAGACTTCATTAATTACTACATTCTAGATCACTCTGGTAGAAAAAACTGAAATTGCAAAAGCATTATGTGGCCAGGTATTGGGATTCACTCAGCGTGACTGGCAAAATATTACGGAAATATTAGGGAAAGTTAGAAGATCATAGTCTCAAATCTTTTGGAAGGCCAAAAGGTTTTAATGGAATGGGCTAAAGGCAGCCAGTTTATTACATTAGAATTTTAAGTCATAGGGTAAGATTAGGATAATAAAGCTTCTTCAGTTAAGTCTGTCTACTCCACATTTCCTTGTCTCTACTCTGTTTACTCATGTAAACTTGGTGCTGACGGCCCTCTCAGGAGGAGGTGCAAGGGGAATTACCCATTAATAGTGTTTATTCTGGGCCCTGGAACCAAGACCTTTTATCATTCATAAAACACTCTTTTAACCACGTTAATTATCCACAAGCGTGTTCACTTAGAACCTCTGTTATTAAATCTATACTGAGTAAGTGCAAGGAGGACAGGGAATAATGGTTGGTTAGCTGCAATTGCCCTGTGAAAGCAGCTGACAACCATCCCTACCCCACTCAGATTCACTGTATTCTAGTGTGTGTGAGTGCATTTATTCATCCAGTCATTGAGTCAGGGTCTGCAGGACACACCTCTGCAGCAGGTAATCAACATCTCAGGTGGTGACCCCGACATGATCGAGGTTTCAGCCAGGCACAGTGGCTCACACCTGTAATACCAGCATATTAGGATGCTTAGATGGGAGAATTGCTGGAATCTAGGAGTTTGAGACTGCAGTGAACTCTGATTGCACCACTGCACTCTAGCCTGGTAGACAGAACAAGACCCTGTCTCAAAAAAAACAAACAACAACAAAAACAAAAGTATTATGGTAATTTGCTTACATATATGACCAATTACTCAAGTGAACTATCCAAATTTGGCTAAATTATACTTGTGCAATAAAGGTGTGTCATTAATCAAAATCATGTTTATGTGACAAACATTAAAACCACTCATCAATAGAACTGTCAGTGTCTAAATTAATCTGAATTTCAGCAATAAGAAATAGCTGATCCCTGTGTTATGCCAAGATTAGTTTCAAAGAAGCCAATATAAAAGAAGTTGAAAGAAATAGAACATTATACTCAAACTGCCTATGTGTTGTCTTGCTCTATTTCAATTGGGCCAAGGAGAAAAGAGCACCAATCATTTCTCTGTATCTTTGTTTTCAACTCTTTAAAAAAATGTTCTGGTATATGGATGCTCTTTTACAGCTTATTGTGTAACAGAAAGATTACTGAACCTACAAGTTTAAAGACCTATCTCTAACATAATACAGTTATTCAGATTTTTCCTCATTCATTAATTGAAAGGACAAAGTGATTTCTAAAGTCATATTCTGCACTGAATTCTAATGAGTCCCAATTTTAATCAGTGCAATGTGTCAATCAATTATAATTCATATCACTGAGGTTTGTATAGCAGTTTGAGCTTCCAGGACTCAAGATTTCAAGTTAGTAACATAAATACTGCAGCTCAAATTAAATTTGAAATTTAAAAAGTTTTTCTGAGCAATTAAATTGCTTAGTCACTTGACTAAGTCAATTGCAAGTCTGTTGTCTAGTCACCAATTATTATTATTATTTTATTTATTTATTGAGATGGAGTTTCATTCTTGTTGCCCAGGCTGGAGTACAATGGTGCAATCTCGGCTCACCACAACCTCCACCTCCTGGGTTCAAGCAATTCTCCAGTTTCAGCTTCCTGAGTAGCTGGGATTACAGGTGTGCTCCAACACACCCAGTTAATTTTGTATTTTTAGTAGAGATGGGGTTTCTCCATGTTGGTCAGGCTGGTCTCAACCTCCCAACCTCAGGTGATCTGCCTGCCGTGGCCTCCCAAAGTGCTGGGATTACAGGCATGAGCCACCATGCCCAGCGGAGACTAGTCACCATTTATAACACTGCATATACTAGAAAATATATTCTGAGGTCTAAATAACTAACAGAATTAATTGTTGGAATATAATTATTTTCTAAATTGCAGATTGGCTGTTCTATCTTCAACATATTACATTAAAACCAAATAAATGCTTGGCCCACCTATTGATTTTTACGTTTAAAGGAAAATTGGTACCTTCAATAACTATTTATTACATTTCTGTTGAGAAATTAATAAAAAAAAGTTGAAACAATTCTTACCTCTCCATGTTTCTCAAAAAATTCACTTTTATGTCGATGCAATGTATCAATAACCTTAGTTAAGATCTGTGGTATTCTGTCTTTAACTGTAAGATATGCAAATGACCTAGAAAAGAGTCACATGCAATATATTACTTAATAGCATCAATACTAGAAGATTGGCCATCTTTTAGTTTCCGAAACACTTTATGTATATTAAACTGCTCATACAACTATTAAAAGGTAGACAAGTATTGTGTGATTACTACATTAAGACATAAGAAAACCTGAAAACTTATCTGGTATGTGGTGGAAGCAAAGTAGTCTTGGTGCCTCTCATCCCAGATTCTCCCATGGAGTCTGTTTAATCATTCTTTTCTTTCCTACTCTGTTCCTTTTATTTTCCTACATCAGAAACTCCTTTAGCAATGTGATAGGACAGGGAATGGATTAGGCTCAGAAAACAAACGGGCTCTTGTTCCCAGGCTACTATCTACTAAGTCACCTGCTTAAAAAGATGAATGAAGTGGCCGGGCAAGGTGGCTCACGCCTATAATCCCAGCACTTTGGGAGACCGAGGTGGGTGGATCACCTGAGGTGGGGAGTTCAAGACCAGCCTGACCAACATGGAGAAACCCCGTCTTTACATAAAATTAGCTGCTGTGGCACATGCCTGTAATCCCAGCTACTTGGGAGGCTGAGGAAGGAGAATCACGTGAACCTGGGAGGCGGAGGTTGCCTTGAGCTGAGATCACGCCACTGCACTCCAGCCTGGGCAACAAGAGCGAAACTCTGTCTCCAAAAAAAAACAAAAAAAAGAAAGATGAATGGAGCAATGCATCTAAAAATTACCTGAAAGTGTCTAATATGCTTGAACAACATAAAGAATTAAAGGCACTTATAAGCCTGTTTCCCTCGATTCTCTGCCTATATTCTAACTCAATTTTAATATTTTTAAAGGTTTTCCCTTTCTCTGCCTTCTCTATCTGCACAATAGACTCCTTCCATCCTATTCTGCCCCTAAGCAAATGAAGGCATGCTCCTGTCTCTCTCCCAGTCAAAAAATTAGAGATTTTATAGAAGTGTCCAAGAATGAAGCAAGCGCGAGATGAAGAAAAATTTAAAACTGCATAAAAAATTAAAGATATTCTTGATTTTATACATATAAAAACCAAGACTTACAGATTATCATTTTATATCATTTTAAGAAAATACATATGATTCAGTTAGAAAAAAAGAAGCTTTATTTAGTGGTGAAATTCTATGCGGTTTTAAATATAGAGCACAGAGCTTAGCTAACTACTGTTTTTAGCTTCAGATCACAAGAGACAATTGTTAAATTATTAGGTTGTGGCCGGGCACAGTGGCTCACGCCTGTAATCCCAGCACTTTGGGAGGCCAAGGTGGGCAGATCACAAGGTCAGGAGATCATGACTATCCTGGCTAACAGGTGAAACTCTGTCTCTACTAAAAATACAAAAATTAGCCGGGCGTGGTGGCATGCGCCTATAGTCCCAGCTACTCGAGAGGATGAGGCAGGAGAATCACTTGAACCTGGGAGGCAGAGGTTGCAGTGAGCCGAGATTGCACCACTGCACTCCAGCCTGGCGACAGAGAGAGACTCGTCTCAAAAAAAAAAAAAAAAATTAGGCTGTAACTTGAGCACTTCTTCAAAAGGTTTCCTCAAATGATAGCTATAGAACTCACTTTCTGTTTCTGAAATGCTTTGCTTTCAGTCTCACCCAAAACAGTCATTAGGTTTTAATGTGCATAATAACTACGTTGATCAGAATTTACTTTTTAAAAATCATTAATAAAATTAATCACTAACACTTCAGAGGGTGGGCAGGAACATTAAATCAACGGTCACTTGAATTTTCCCAGGCAGTAGCTACAGTAAGTCGTTTTTTGAGATTTTACTTTAATTGGAAAGTACTACTGTTTTTCTAACTACTATATTTCCTGCACCTCTGGAGTAAAGTTTCTGGCCAGGACTGGAGTAAGGCCAGAAGCCCTAGGGCGCAAAATTGAAGGAGCCACTCTCTATACTTGCATGACCTGAGGCTGAGCGCCTGCTTCAATTTTGGGCCATTGGCGCCACTTCGGTGGCCTCAACCTACTTTCTGCCCAGGTTTATTTTCTTCAAAGTGTTCTCGTGTTTTGTAACATTTTGCAGTACGGACAAATTTCAAATATAAATTTGGCCATTCAATTTATGCAAACAGATGTTATTTGCACAGTCACCCACAACTTTACCCAAGAATCTACAGCGGGACGACTATAAAGCAAAAAACTACAGACATTTCTTACTGTGAGATTATGATTTGGTCAACAGGAAGAAACCCGTTTCTTAATAGCTCTGAGATCCCCAACTCTTACAGAGAATTTTAACGTGCCCAAACGGCGTTTACCAAAGTGAATAAGCAAAAGGCAACCGCCAGGAACAGACTGCGAAGCTGAAACCTGTCCTGATCCTTCCAAGCAGCCGCCGCGGGCGGACTCCCTCCGCAGGGCCGCCTCCCCACGACTCCGAGTCAGTCTGCGAAACCCGCAATGGCGCCCCAGGAAGCCGCGCCCGTCGGCGGGACTCGAACAGCCGAATGCCCTGCACCTCGCCGGGGAGCGGGCGCCCTCCGCTTAGTCCCCACCGGCTCCCGGCGAGGCCCGGTTTTCCGCAAAAGTTGGGAGGAGAAAAGCGAGACGAACCCCACGTCCTGTCCTGAGAGAGACGCCGGGACGCCAGCCATAACGTTCCGCGATCCCCGCCGCGAAGCTCGGCATTAAACTGCCACGGAACCAGAGGCGGTACCGCCGCGAAGGAGGAGCTCAGAATGGGGGGTGATGTGGCTTTAAAAAAAAAAGGGCTTTTGAATAAAGAAACTTTATTTAGTTCCCGTACAAGCGGCAAACAGTAGCTGGCCAGAGGACCCAAACTTCCGGAGACGAAGGCGGGGACAGCGGAGGGCAACTAGAGGAGCAAATATGAAAGCGAGCGGAAGGCGGAAGCAGGCAAGGACCGGGAGGTCCCAGGGCCTAAGGAGCGGAAGGGGTCGCGGCGTCGCGGATCACGTGGTCAGACAGTCACGTGGCCAGAGTTGCTTGGTCTCCGTGGAACAGGAGTTCAGTGCGCCTGCGCAGTATTAGGAGCCCGGGAGGGAGCGTCCTTCCGGTCTAGAAGGTGGCAGTTAGTGTTAGTGAGAGGTTGCTGTTGCGGCTCTTTCCCTGCAGTCCTGCCAAGGAAGCGTGCGTCCCTGGCGCTTCCTTCTTCTCTTCCGGCAGAGAGGTTAGTGTATAACTGCCTTTCCCTAGCAGCTCCTGTGGTCCGGCTCGGAGGTCTGCGCCGTGGCTCCTGGCTGCCCGGAACGTGCAGCGTCGTGGGTTACGCCAGTGCGGCTGTGACCCCCTAGCCTCTTACGGTGATCTTTGGTCGACTTAGCTGGGAGTAAAAAGCACGCAGTCAATTAATGAACCCTTTTCTTGAGCCAGTGCACTGAGGTAACTGTAGAAATCGATAGAATAATTTTGAGTTTGAGGAGTTGGAATGCATGCCCCTAAAGATGAGCGCCACTTTTCCCTTAAATCATAGCCTAGCTGTAACCGATTTTCTTAATTGGTATCATTGTTCTCTAAAAGTTGAAATGTGCCCGGGAACTGAGTAACTGCCTTGTGTTTCATTTTAAAAATTCGATCAATTGCCTACTATGTGTTGGGCGTTATTGTCATGAGATACAGTAGGAAAAAATGCAAAATGTATCCGCCAGGATACCCTTCATTCTGGAGGGAAAGCCCACAAATCTACCCTCTCTTTTATGTTTTTCCTTTATCGTTTTATCTCACATATTTTACTGATTAACCACGTCTTTGTCTGTCACTCCCGATGTAAGGTTCAAAAGGTAAAGATTTTTGTCTATTTTATTTGCAGCTGTATAGTCAGCAGTCAGGAGAATGCCTGGCTCATGGTAAGAACTGAGTTCATGTTTGCAGTATGAATTAATAAACTAAAAATTAAAGATATGCAAGTGATGTTAAATAACGGAGAAATGCAAAGTGGAGGAAGATAGAGAATGGGAGCTGGTTGTGTGTTTTAAATGTAGTGTTTGGGGAAGGCTTCACCGAGTAGAAGACATTTTAGCAAACATTGAAGGAGGTGAGGGTGTGAGTCTATCAGATCCCTGGGAGAAGAGCATAAGGAACAGTAAGTGCAAAGATCCAGAGGCCAGAATGAGGAAGATAATAAGCAAAGAAGAGTGCTGTCAGAGTGGTGATAAACGTAGTGCCATGCAGGCCGTTTTGGGGTCTTTGGCTTTCTCCCTACCCCTAGACGGAGTCGCACACTGTTGCCGGGGCTGCAACCTCAGCCTTCGGGATTCATGCGATTCTCCTGCCTCAGCCTCCCGAGAAGCTGAGATTACAGGAGCCCGCCACCACGCCCAGCTAATTTTTTTTTTGTATTTTTAATAGAGACGGGGTTTCACCATGTTTGCCAAGCAGGTCTCGAACTCCGGACCTTGTGATGATTCACCCGCCTTGGTCTCCCAAAGTGCTGAGATTACAGGCGTGAGCCACCGCGCCAGACCTTTTTTGTTGTTGGTCAGGCTGGAGTGCAGTGTCGCAATCTCAGCTCACTGCGACCTCCACTTGCCGATTTCAAGTGATTCCCGTGCCTCAGCCTCCCGAGTAACTGGGATTATAGCCCCACGCCACCATGCCTGGCTAATTTTTGTATTTTTAGTAGACATGGGGTTTCACCGTGTTGGCCAGGCTGGTATGGAACTCCTGACCTCAAGTGATCCCTCCCAAAGTGCTGAGATTACAGGCGTGAGCCATCATGCCTGGTCGGAGGGTTTGGCTTTTCTTGTAAGTGATCCTTGAAGCCATAGCCAGATTTTGCGCTGAGAAGAGATTAGACTTCAAAGGATCACTTTGGTTGCTGTGTTGAGAAGAATCTGTAGGGGGACCAAAACAGAATCAAGGAAACTGGTTAAGAAGCTATTATAATAATCCATGGGAAGGATAGCAGTTTGGAACACGTAGTATTATTATTATTAATGATGAGCAGTGGTCCAGATAAGGCCTGTGGGATTTACTGACAAGTTGGATATGGAGAATAAAGAGAAGAGTCGAGGTGGACTCCACGTTTTTGGCTTAGCAGTTAAAGAGAGGTTAATCAGTGCTCATGAATGGGGAAGACTGGGAAAAAAGGGATGCAAGGGATTCTAGGTGTATAAGAGAGAGATTTTAATGGTAGACCATGGAATGTAAACTGGATATGGAGGAAGTGAAGTCATGAGGAGTGAGAGAGAGTGAAAAGGTGGTTGGATCATTGATTTATGGGTCCTGTTGGGTTGAAGAATTGTTGGAATTGTGTAATAGAAGGAGTGAGATGCAAAGATAGGAGGTAGTGTTTCCAGAGTAGAATGCATGAAATTGAGATGAGGAGGTCGCATGTATCGATAATGACAAGAGAGCCCCGTTTGATAGAAAAACAATGAAAGCCACAAATGTAATCTTAGGCTTTCTAGAAGCTGCAGTGATAAAAATAAGATGGACTGGGTGCAGTGGCTCACGCCTGTAATCCCAACACTTTGGGAGACCTGGGAGGAGGGGTGGGGGGGGTGGATCACCTGAGGTCAGGAGTTCAAGACCAGCCTGGCCAACATGATGAAACCCTGTCTCTATTAAAAATACAAAAAATTAACTGGACATGGTGGCAGGCACCTGTAATCGCAGCTACTCGGAGGCTAAGGCAGGAGAATCGCTTGAACCTGGGAGGTGGATGTTGGGGTGAGCCAAGATTGAACCGTTGCACTCCAGCCTGGGCAGCAAGAGTGAACTCCATCTCAAAAAATAAATAGGTAAAATTTATTTGAATAATGTGTTTTATTTAGCTCAGTATACCCAGACATATTATTTCAACAAGTAATTGATATAAAAATTGAGATATTTTACTTTTTAAAAAATTAAGCCTCAATTTATACCAGCCAGAGTTCAGGGGCTCAATAGTAATGTGAGTTGTCTGGTGGCTACTTTACAGGTCAGAGGATGATGACCATGGGCATAAGTGGCTGAGAAAGAATGAAAAACAGGACCATTCAGAAAGGGAGATCAGGGAACTCAGAGGCCAGGGTATTGGAAGAATCATCCCACCACTGATCAGCATGGATATAGAAATCATTAAGAATTACCACAATCATAGTATTACCTATATTTTTTACATTCATTGTAATAGTGCTTCATGAAGCCTCCATATTAAGGCCGTCATTAAGAGTTTTGAGGTAAAGAATTTAGTCAAAGAGTCCAGGTGCAGTGGCTCATGCCTGTATTCCCAGCTTTTTGGGAGGCTGAGGCGGGCGAATCGTTTGAGGTCAGGAGTTGGAGACCTGCCCGGTCAACATATTGAAACCTCATCTCTGCTAGAGAGAGAGAGAGAGAGAGAGAGAGAGAGAGAGAGAGAGAGAGAGTGTGTGTGTGTGTGTGTGTGTGTGTGTGTGTGTATTAGCTGGGCTTGGAGGCACACGTGTAATCCCAGCTACTCCGGAGGCTGAGACAGAATTGCTTGAACCTGGGAGGTAGGTGTTGCAGTGAACTGAGGTGTCACCACTGCACTCCAGCCTGAGTGACAGAGTGAGACTCCTCATCTTAAAAAAAAAAAAAAAAAAAAATAGAATTTACTCAAAGAGAATGAAAGAATCCAGGACAGTAGACAAATTTCTAAAATATTTTATGGTTAGGTTCTTCAAAATTAAGGGGTTCAGTTGGCATGGAATGATACTAACTAAAGGTGAACTACAGTAGCCAATTGGACTAGAATGAAGCACAGAATACCAACTTTTGAATGGATTTTGAAAGCAGCAGGTTCTACCTCCTAAATAGCACCTCTGAATCATCTTTGTCCTTACCTGGAGAGAGGTAATAAATAAATACAAGCTGGTGGGTAAGAGTGTTGACTTTGGAATTGGGAAAGCCTGGGTTTTATTTTAATTACGTCTCTGCAGCTTATTAACGGTAAGCACTTAGCCTCTTTAAACCTGTTTCCTACTCAGTGAAATGGGATCATTATGAGGTGAAGCCGAGTCACTTGAGTGTAGAAAGCGCTCAAAGTGATGTTGGCGTCTCTCTTGGTTCCTCCTGCACATCATCACCAAAAATTTGTTTCATGAACATACGTTTGACCATGTGACTCTCAAAGCTGAAAACTCAGCTTTCTCCCCACCTGTAGAAACTCTTTAGAATGACTGTATAGACCCTTTGGTGATCTGGCCACCGGCTATTTTTAGGTCCTTGTCTCCTGCAGCTCACTCCTACCTTCCCTGAAATTGCACTCTGTTTGTGAGATACAGGACTTTATGCCGAGGGTATTTTACTTGCTGATCCGTCTGCCCTTTCAAGACTCAGTTCACAAGTCACCTCTGTGACTATGCCATACTCCTCACATGCTCCTTTCTCTGGACTAGAGCAGTTGGTGCATCTGATACTTTTCCTCTGCTAGGCTTTGAATTTTGAGATCATTAATTCATGTATCTCTAGCACATAACATGCTATTTTTAAAAAAGAATTATTGATTACTATAGTTTAACTTTTTTTCGGATGAGGGGGCAGCGCAGGAAACAGAGTCTTACTCTGTCGCCCAGGCTGGAGTCCAGTGGGGCAATCCATGCTCACTGCAACCTCTGCCTTCCTGATTCAAGCGATTCTGTGTATCAGCCACCTGAGTAGCTGGGATTACAGGCATGCACCACCATGCCTGGCTAATTTTTTTTTGTATTTTTAGTAGAGATGGGATTTTTGCCATTCTGGCCAGGCTAGTCTTGAACTCCTGGCCTGAAGTGATTCCCCCCTCCCCCTCCCCCGACTTCGGCCTCCCAGAGTGCTGGGATTACAGGCGTGACCCACTGCGTGTGGCCTACTGTAGGCTAACTTTAACACATTTTATACTGTAAGGGGTAAATTCTGTTTCCCTTATCTGAAATATTCATGTGTGTATCTGACATGCCTCATGCACTCCCGTGCCCAGCCACAAGCTGAAAAGCCCCTTCCTCTTCTAGAATCAGCTTAGAACTTTCTGGGAGCCTTTCCTGATTTTGTTTTCCCTGAGACAGAAAAAAAAAAAAAAGACTAGAGTGCAGTGGTACAATCATAGGTCACTGCAGCCTCAATCTCCTGGGCTCAAGTTAGTTGATATGCTAATGAAGTAAATGAAGTGGTCCCATCACTATTTTTTTTTAAGGTTCTTGTTATGTCAGTAACTTTATAATCTTGTAATCTTCCAGGAAGAAGACTAAAGGCAAAGTGGCAAAAACACTGTACTTATTTTTTCAGCCTTGTTCTTTTACTAGAATTAGCTTAGGATGTATCTGTTTTACAAATTTTTTTGCAGAAATATGCCTATTGCCTAGAGGAATATTATATATGTTTAAAACATTAATTTAAGAACTTGAACTTTGAATTCCTTTTCTTTTAGCTTGGGATGTGGTAATGCCAGCCAGACTTCTCAGAGCCGTGGCTGGATCTCACCGTATATTATCAAAAGCACATCAATGCCGAAGAATTGGTTATCTAACGTTAAAGTCAGTTAAGGAATTTGAAAATACAACATGCAGCACACTGACGATACGTCAAAACTTGGATTTATTCCTTCCTGATAAAACAGCTGGTGGTTTGAATAAGCCTCACATCCTGGAAGTGAACCAAAAAAAATCAAATACAAGCGTGCTCTCTCCATTAAATGCTGCTCATTGCCAAGATGAAAAGGCATGCCTTCCGACCATAAAATGCTTTGGTACTCACAGGAGAGTGACCCACAAACCAAATCTATTGGGTTCTAAATGGTTTAGAAAAATACCAAAGAGGCATTTCTCATCTTTATCAACGGAAACATTTGTTCCGAAACAAGACTTTCCACAGATCAAGAGACCACTAAAAGCATCCAGGACCAGGCAGCCATCCAGGACCAACCTTCCAGTTCTGTCTGTGAACGAGGTAAATTTGGGGTGGCCGTGGCTCTTCTGCTCAGTGATCATTGCTCACGCTAAACAATGTGCGCAGCACCCCAGCCCTACCGCCAGTGTAAGAGAAGTGGCAGTCAACTCAGCCTTCTTCATCAAGACCTTTAAAGCCTAATAACTATCCAGAGGGATTCAAAATCTTAATTTTTGGTGTTTTTGTTGTGGTTGAGACAGAGTCTCACTCTGCCGCCCAGGCTGGAGTGCAGTGGCACAATCTCGACTCACTGCAACCTCTGCCTCCCAGGTTCAAGCGATTTTCCTGCCTCAGCCTCCTGAGTAGCTGGGATTATAGGCATGGGCCAGTACGCCCATCTAATTTTTGTATTTTTAGTAGAGACGGGATTTTACCATGTTAGTCAGGTTGGTCTTGCACTCCTGACTTTGTGATCCGCCCGCCTCGGTCTCACAAAGTGCTGGGATTACAGGTGTGAGACACCACGCCCGGCCTGCCAAAATCTTAATTTTTAAGGATTATTGATAGATATAAAAACAAAATACAGGCAATAAAACATGAAAATATAGTTTATGAAAATTTTAGTTACTGGTCTAAGGAAACTGAAAAAGAGGGCTAGTATTAAGTCTAGTCTAAGAATGAGACTGTAATAAAAACCAATTAAAACAAACTAGAAATTCTTCATCAAATTAAAAAAAAAAATTGTAACTGCAGACAAATCAGCCTTTTTTAGCTTGTGGCAACTGTGCATAGGGTGGTGAAATGACATGCTAGGATAGACTCCAAAAGCAGCGGGGGGCGAGGGGGTGGGTTGCCTTTTTATCCTCTTAAGGTGTAAGGGTGTATTTTTTTATTCATCTTTATGGGGTTTCTAGGAATTTTTCTGCTACAATTTGCATTTCTCCTTTAATAACAATTTAAGGGTCAAGTTAAGACCTTGGTAACCTTTGTATCTCGCGTAATACCTGGAACTGTGCTTTGTACTTAAATGTTTATTAAATTGGAAAGGATCAAAAAGAGTCAAGAGGATCTTTAATGTCCATAGTCATCAACATTAAAGATATATGAAACTTGATGAAGACGTCTGAATCTATCAGAAAATGAGTTCGAATGTCAGTCTTCAAATCTTGATTCTGAAAAGTAGCCCCTGAGCCTGTTGAATTTGGGCTGTGTTTTTATTACTGTGCAGCTGACATCCCTTTGAAAGGTATACATACCTTTACTCATCCTCAGATTCTGAGCTAGGAATTAACGCATGGTTTTTGTGTTGGATTCTGGAATGGTTTCAGTTCTTGTATGGTGTGTCTGAACCCAGGATGTGAAGGATGGAAGTGTTGTGCACGTACTGCTCCCCTTTCCTTTTGCTGGAGCTTTGGGGTTACCTGGGAAATTCAGTATTTAAGTGTCTGAGATGACAGTAAGTATAAAAACCTGTATTCATGGCAGATCCAAAAAGAGAGAAAGCTCAATTCCTTTTGTTTTGTTACATCTAGCAGCACAGTGTTTCTTAGGAAGAACCTGATAGGGTCAGAGAAGTCCCCAGACTCTGTTTCTTTGGGCCATCCTTAGATTTGGAAACAATTTTCCCAAATACCATTTCTTATTTTTCTTTAGGATTTTTTTTCTACTTCTTCCAGGAAATAATTTGAAGTAGATTTTTAACATTCAACATAGTTTGAAATGAGATAATAAATACTTTACATATTAGTCAGAGCAAATTGTTGACATGAACAGAGATATGAATGTTACGAAGTACCCGAAATGAATAATGTAGTTGAACATTTTGTTTTGAGAAGCCCAGTAATTAAAAGAGGAAGTCCTCCTGGGATTTATTGTTTGTTGTTTATTGTTGAGGGGGAGACGCAGAGTAAAAACAAAAATGTCTTAAGAGAATAACTTTTTCCAGCACTGAAATGAAGGAGTTAGTTATTTCCTGGGTCCTGTTATAGAAGACATTATGTAACACGATAGACAATGACCTCAGTTGGAGTTTGGCAAAAACAAGCCATATGCTGTCTTTCTGAAAGCACAGGAAAATAATAGAAAATCATATGTTTCTGTCTGGGCGGTGGCTCACACCTGTAATCCCAACAATTTGGGAGGCCAAGGCAGGCGGATTACTTAGGTCAGGAGTTCAAGACCAGACTGGCCAACATGGTGAAACCCTGACTCTCCAAAAATACAAAAATTAGCCGGGATTGGTGGTGCTGCACACCTATGATCTCAGCTGCTCGGGAGGCTGAGGCAGGAGAATTGCTTGAACCCAGGAAGCGGAGGTTGTAGTGAGCTGAGATCATGCCTACACTCCAGCCTGGGTGACAGAACAAGACTGTCTCAAAAAAAAAAGACAAGACAATCATATATTTCTAAAGTGATCTGAGATAATATAATTTTGGAATTCACTTCATCATTGTTTGAAGATTTTACTTTTAATAGAGAAAGCAGTCTTGGCATGAGTAGGTAGTATGTTCCCAAGACCAAAGACTGACTTTCATCTGTCCCAAATTGAGGGCCACTCCATTTTCATACGGCCATCATAGGGCTGGTAAACCCTTTATACTACTCTTGACTGAGATGAGAAAAAGACTCTGCCTTGTGTCAGAAAGCATGTGGACTTTGTTTTGTTCCCATAGTGGTGCCAAACTCATCTTTTTAGCTCTGCAGAGCAGCGTGCATCTGGAGTTGGCCAAATGAGGTTTCAGTCACCCTCTCTGTTGGAATTAAATCCTTACCTGGTCTCATTTTACAGTTCAGAATCTGAGATATTCAACCCACATCCCATTGGCTTACAATTGCTGAAAGCAATAGTGAGAGCAGTGGCTCATGCCTATAGTTTCAGTGTTTTAGGAGGCCGATGCAGGAGGACCACTTGAGGCCAGGAGTTGAAGGCCAGCCTGGCAAATAGCAAGACTCCCATTTCGAAAAGACTTAAAATTAGCCAGGCGTGGTGGTGCGCACCTGTAGTCCTAGCTACTCAAGAGGCTGAGGTGGTAGGATCACTTGAGCCCAGGGGTTCCAGGCTGCAGTGAACCATGACTGCACCTCCCTTCATCCAGCCTGGGCGACAGAGTGAGACCCTGTCACTAACAAACAAACAAAAAAACAATAATAGCAGTGCTTCTTGTTAATGTCTTGTCTTTAAAAAGAACATCAGGATGGGAACGGCGGGTCTGAGTGGCAGGGAGCCTGACACCAGGGAGAGTGTTTTAAGGCTAATAGCACAGTATATTACAAAAGAACTAGTGGATTGTTAACCATTTTTTTGAAAAATGAAATAGAATAGAAAACAGAATACAAGGCCGTGCACGTTGCTCACGCCTGTATTCCCAGCACTTCTGGAGGCTGAGACAGGTGGATCACAAGTTCAGGAGTTCAAGACCAGCCTGACCAACATGGTGAAACCCCGTCTCTACTAAAAATACAAAATTAGCCCGACGTAGTGGCACACGTCTGTAATCCCAGCCACTTGGGGAGGCTGAGGCAGGAGAATTGCTTGAACCCAGGAGGTGGAGGTTGTGGTAAGCCGAGATGGCCCCATTGCACTCAAGCCTGGGCAAAAAAGAGCGAAACTCCGTCTCAAAAAAAAAAAAAAGAAAAGAAAGAAAATAACAGAATACATTGCTCATTAATAAGTTAAATACTAGTTCGTGAAGCTTTTGTGGCAGTTATTTGTGTGTGAACATATATGTGTATATGTACTATGTATAATGATTTCTTATAGGTTATAGTCAAAAAAACTTACAAGATAAAGCAAAATACTGGTCACGTAGATTGTATCTGTGTTTTTATAGCTTTCATCTCCAATCAGTACATTGCAGGAGAAAACGCATTTTTCTGTACTGTGATCTATCTACTCAATACTTCTGACGCCAAATATGTACGGGCCTTTTCGTCCTCACACCAGCCAGTTCTTTAGTTCTCCAGACACTAACAAGGTGTCCTGCAGTTCAATTCAATTCCAGCACTAGCTAGAGTTAGTGCAGACCCCACAGTTAGTTAAGCTCAGCCCCACAAGACTGCCCTCCCCATTGACACCTATGCTTCTGACCAACCAGCTCCATGACCACCACCCCCTCTTCAGGTTTGATGATTTGCTAGAATGGCCCACAGAACTCAGGGAATCACTTTATTTACCTGTACTGACTTTTTATGAAGTATACAAATGAACAGCCAAATGAAGAGGTGCGTAGGGTGCAGTCTAAAAGGGTCTGGAACTCAGGAGCTTCTGTTCCTTGTGGAATTGGCACATGGATGCATTGATCAACCCAGTTCTCCAGACCCCATCACTGAGATGTTTTTATGGAGGTTTCATTGCGTAGCCATGATTGATGATTAACTCAGTCTCCAGCCCCTTGACGTTCACCAGAGGTTAAGGGTGGGGCTGAAAGTTCTAAGCTTCTAAATCAAAGTTTGGTCTTTCTGGTAACCACCCGCCACCCTGAAGCTGTCCAGGAGCCCACTGAGAGTCACCTCATTAAAACAAAGGATGTTTCTAGC
This sequence comes from Cheracebus regulus, assembly GCA_963574635.1. Lineage (NCBI taxonomy): Eukaryota > Metazoa > Chordata > Mammalia > Primates > Pitheciidae > Cheracebus > Cheracebus regulus. Next base: position 25,718 of record CAUYQU010046933.1, read on the forward strand.
ACTCGTGAAATTCCAAGGGATTGAGAAGCTCTGTGTTGGTAACTGACGGTAAAGATCAAATATCACAGCCAAAAATGCCCGTCACTTAGAAACTTATAAAGGTTTTAGGAGTCTGTACTGGGAACCAAGGACAAAGACCAAATGTAAATTCATTATGTCACTATAAAAGCAACATTACTGTAATATACTAATTTTCTTCAGTAATACGGTGTAAATAAAAATACCATTTTTGAAAAAATGTTCTGATCTGAGCATGTGATGCTACTAAAATGAGAATCATATGTAGATTTCTAGCCCCATCTGCTGGAACATGTCTTCTGTAGCCAGAAAAAAAGCACACACACTGAAATACAGTGGTTTGGGGTTTTTGTTTTTTGGGTTTTTAAAAAATGTTTTGAAGTGGAAAAGCCCTAAATCTTATAACTATTATTGGTTGGTTTGACACATCTATTTAAGAACAAGTTGTTGATCCCCATCCTGAAACCCAAAATATGCTTTATATGCATGTAGCTAATGCTGAATAAAGATTCACTATAAAAATCCAGAAAAAGATGTATAAAAAGGAAAGCTCAGAAAGCAATAGCATTGTTAAGGAAAAAAAAAAGCAGACAAGACATTTCATGGTTCTCTTTCCTTTTACCAAATAGGCTAAAATAAAAATTTTAAAGCAAAGAAAACAAAACCAGAACAAAATATCTAAAAAGTCAAGTTTATCTATTAATAGAAAAAGCCCACAACTGAAAGAGACCCGGATCTAAGTTTAAGGAGAATACAGAAAGTAGTATGGCAAACCATGTAAGCTAAGGGACACTGGTAGAACTTTTTTGCCAAACTAAATAGGAGATACCGAGAGAAGGAAAGGGGATGGTTGACAGTCTGGAAAACCTACAGGAAAGATGCTTAGGATGGCTAAGTGAAAACAGATTGTGTTTAAAGATTTATACATAATCTATTTGGAGCTTAGAATATATTTTCTCATAAAAATAGTGATTGAATGACTTGCCTTGTCCTGTCCTTGAGAGTTCAAAATAGTATGCATTCTCAATTTGCCGTTAGTTTCTGAATATTCACATGATTTGACATACCAGATTGCCCAAAACTCAGTTCTGAATATATTGTGCCCTTTATTTTGTATCTCCAGGTGGCAGTTTCTAAAATTGGCCTTTTACCTTGATTTAAAATAAGAGTGCCTGGCCGGGCATGGTGGCTCATACCTGTAATCCTAGCACTTTGGGAGGCCAAGGTGGGCAGATCACCTGAAGTCATATGTTTGACACCAGCCTGGCCAACATGGCAAAACCCCGTCTCTACTAAAAATACAAAAATTCACCAGGCGTGGTGGTGCATGCCTATAATCTCAGCTACTCTGGAGGCTGAGGCAGGAAGATTGCTTGAACCCAAGAGGTGGGAGGCTTCAGTGAGCTGAGATTGCGCCACTGCTCTCTCACCTGGGTGACAGAGGGAGACTTCATCTCAAAAAATAGTAAATAAAAAAATAAGGCCGGGCGTGGTGGCTCACGCCTGTAATCCTAGCACTCTGGGAGGCCAAGGTAGGTGGATCACCTGAGATCAGGGGTTCAAGAGCAGCCTGGCCATCATGGTGAAACCCCAACTTAAAAAAAAAATAGAATAAGATAATAGTGCCTGCCACCACCATCAAACAGACCTTGTACTCTAATGCCAAGCTATATATGGGACAGTTGCTGACATGTCTTCATTGGCACTATAAAATGTGGCCCAGAAGACAGGAGCTGAGAGTAAGAAATCTCTGTTGGTTAGGAGTAACTTTGTCCTGGCTCTCTGGTATAAAGCTCCCAAATGTGACTATGTGAATGCAGGTAGGATAATGGACTCAGCTCTGTCCGCAAAATGCCATTGTGTTGAGAAGCACCCAATGGATAAGCTTTTTATGCTGTAAAATATAGTAGCTGAAATTAAATGCCACTTTTTCAGAGGTGAATTAATGGACAGCCTGATGAAATTCAAAGCTTTTTGATGTATAAAACTTCATAAATGGAACTATTCCATCAATAGGCAAAATATAACAACCTATCTACATGGATAGTATGTAATTTCTGCACAGGTCTCTAGTAAATATGTCACTGTATATCAGTCTGGAATATTGCTCCAATAAAGAAACATAAAGTTTGTTTGTTCGTGTTTTGAGATGGAGTCTCGCTGTGTTACCCAGGCTGGAGTGCAGTGGTGCGATCTTGGCTCACTGCAACCTCTGCCTCCTGGGTTCAAGGGATTCTCCTGCCTCAGGCTCCCAAGTAGCTGGGATTACAGGCGTGCCCCACGAAGCCCGGCTAATTTTTGTGTTTTTAGTGGAGCCAGGGTTTCACCATCTTGGCCAGGCTGGTCTCAAACTCCTGACCTCAAGTGATCTACCCACCTAGGCCTCCCAAAGTGCTAGGATTACAGGTGTGAGCCATCATGCCTGGCCAAGATTTTTGGGGGGGGAAAAATAAAAGTAGTACACATACTTAGTGCAGATGGGCTTGGCCAGTAACACATGATGGTGAAGCAGATCTGAGCCAACAGGGAGAGGCAGAGACAGTGTGGGCTGGAGACCCTCGGCTCCCGCTGTAGTCCATTATTGCCAGACCTTCCACTCAGAAGGTGAAGATGATGGAAACCTGGATTTTGTGTGAAATCTCCGTTTATTGTTGACAAGTCAGTTCGAATTTTAGAAATGTGATTAGGTCAGCTCCTGAGTTGGATGGTTCTCTGAGCTGCCAGTTTACAACTCTGATTCTAGAAAAAGAGACAGCCTCTGCCATTTTCAGTACATCTACGGGAAGATCCTTCAGTGGACTAGCTTGTGACCTCCTTATCTCCTTTTTGTGCTTCCTCCTCTTCCCACTTCAGACCAAACTATGCACATCAGCTATAGCCATCATAGAAGTAATTCTGACATCTTAATGTACTGTGATTTTTACCTAGCAAGCTTGAGTGAATTTGTCAGATCTTGCAGAGTGGAGCCTGCCTGATGTCTCGCCTGATGACCCTTGCTAGGATTCCTTTCTTTCAGCTAGCTGAATCTCTAAACACATAGCACGTCAGCTCTTTTTAACTCCATGGAGCCTTAAAAAGACCTAGTGCTCACAGATCTAAACCTTAAGCATATAACCTTTTCCCTGTACTCTGGTAACTCCTGATACATTTTTATTTGTATATCCCTGTGTTCCTACTTTCTTTGTGACTATGGCAATTAGCTAATTTGGAAGGAATTAGCAGTTATCTGCTTATAATGAGAGTACTACATCCACTTATCTCCAAATTCCCCAGTAATTTCAGCTTGTCTTTTATTTTTTCCTAACTGAATTAGTTTCATTTTGCTTATAAGTAGATATTTTATTGATTTTGGATTTTTCAGCTTGCATGGATCCTCAGGTTGTCTATTATTCCTCTACCTTTTTTTTTCTTTTTTTGAGATGGAATCTTGCTCTGTTGCCCAGACTGGAGTGCAGTGGCATGACCTCAGCTCACTACAACCTCTGCCTCCCAGGTTCCAGCGATTCCCCTGCCTCAGCCTCCCGAGTAGCTGGGACTACAGGCGCATACCACCATACCACCGGCTAATTTTTGTATTTTTTATTAGAGACAGGGTTTCACTATATTGGCCAGGCTGGTCTCAAACTCCTGACCTCGTGATCCACCCACCTTGGCCTCCCAAAGTATTCCTCTGCTTTTAAACCACACATCAGAGCTGTGGAACAGATTGAGGAAGGGCAAACAGGGTCAGGCCATTTCATAAGAAAGAGCCAGGAATTACTGAATGGAGGTGGGAGAAAGGAATGAATTAATATATACTTATCCAGAATTTCATACTGGGAATGTAACAGAACGGGAAAGAATTGGGGAGCTGATGAGTAAGTCCTGAGAATAAATGTTGATTTAGTGACTCATAACTTCTTTTGGCCAACTAGGATCTAACAACTGTTGAACACTTGTGTTAGCCACAGTCCTGAGCAGTTTATATTTATTAGCTTATTTAAACTTTACAACAACCCCATAAAGTAGACATTCTTGTTATTCTGATATTCTTTTGCAATTGTAACCAACTTCTGTGCCTAAAATCTTAACTCTTATGCCAATAGCTTTCAAACTTCATCGACCACATCTCACAGTGAGAAATATATTTAACATTTTACATACATAGTGACCTAGAGTAGACATACAGATGCATATAAGTGACAGAAAACTTTATAAAATAACATTTGCTATAATAGTGTGCTGTAATATTTTCTATTTAGTTTTATTAAAAAGCTGTTTTGGGCCAACTAAACTGATAACAGAACTCACTACTGTGTTGTGACCTACAGTTTGAAAAAACACAGCATTGAGCCATAGTGCTTACCATCTGTATATTGTATAGATACAACATGACTTTCCTCATGTGTACACAGGCAAGACGGGGCATAAACCAAAGTACTAACCAAAACCAAGACATATGCCCAGATTTACAAACCTTTTTGTTTAATGTTAACCAGAGTAAAAATGCTATAATTCCTTTGGGGATGTAAAGGAATATGCCTGTACAAGAGTAGTTACAAATTAGAAAATACCTCAAATACTAATGTTGCTTTGAAAAAGAGTCATGGAGCCGGCACAGTGGCTCACGCTTGTAATCTGAACACTTCAGGAGGCTGAGGTGGATGGATCACGAGGTAAGGAGTTCGAGACCAGCCTTGCCAACATGATGAAACCGCATCTCTACTAAAAATACAAATAATTAACTGGGCATGGTGGTGCATGCCTGTAATCCCAGCTACTCAGGAGGCTGAGGCAGGAAAATCACTTGAACCCAGGAGGTGGAGATTGCAGGGAGCCATGATTGCGCCACTGCACTCCAGCCTGGGCGACAGAGCGAGATTGTCTTTTAAAAAAAAGGAAAAGGAAAAGAGTCATGGAAGCTCAGGGTTGGAGAGACTTAACTATCATTCCATCCAGTCACCCATGTGATGCCTTAATCATCTCTGTAATTTTCATTTGGTCTGTGCTTGAGACACCACCAGCTGAGAATGGCTTCCCTTTCAAAATAATCCATTCCATCGTTTTGGCTGGTGGGAGGGAGCGAGTAAGGTCTTTTGAAGATTGAGCTGAAATTTGTCTCCCAGTAACTTCGTTCTCTTCATCTTCATCCCATCCCTTCTATTGCCCTTTGAGGTGTATGAAGAAAACTCTGGAGTTCTAGCTTTGCCGGAATGGTGTCCCATAGTGCACTCAGCAGCCATCACAGATGCTTCAGCCTCTTGGTAACCTATGTTGTGCCCATCTCCCTCGAACAGGACCTAATGCACTGCACAGCCTTTGCAACGGCAGATGAGTATCATCTGGGAAATCTGTCTCAAGATCTGGCCTCCCACGGATATGTCGAAGTAACAAGCTTGCCTCGAGGTACTTCTTCTTGAACCGGGGGCCAAGTATGTTAAAATGTATTGGATAATTTTCCTATGATACTATCTTAAGTATGTATGTGTTTGCAATACATTTTCTTTTGAAAGGATTACATCATAAAAGTGGGTGTTGAATCTTTTCATACAAATGACAAAGATAAAATAAAATGTGTTTACAGAGAACTTCTCATTAAAATCAGTATGATTTATTATCATTATTACTTGAGGTGGTCAGAGGTCATACTATTCATTTCTATCACATTAAGAAGTTATTTTAGTATTACAGGAGAATCATGAAGTTGATAGACATGGGAGATCTGTTAAATAAAGTTTACCAGCTCAATCTAATACTTGAAAACAATTAGTTAAAAGATAAAATATGAAAAATAAGAAAATTAAAATGAAGTTAATTGAGGATTTTAGGGTGCTATCAGGAAGGATTCTTGAGAAATAGCTTGCTTTACATTAATTAAAAATAATTTAGGCCTGGTGTGGTGGCTCAGGCCTGTAATCCCAGCACTTTGGGGGGCTGACGCTGGTAGATCACTTGAGGTCAGGAGTTCGAGACCAGCCTGGCCAACATGGTGAAACCCCGTCTCTATTAAAAATACAAAAATTAGCCAGGCATGGTGGCACGAGCCTGTAATCCCAGCTACTTGGGAGACTGACACACAGGAATCGCTTGAACCTGGAAGGTGGAGGTTGCAGTGAGCCAAGATCATGCCACTGCACTCCAATCTGGGCAAGAGAGTGAGACTCCGTCTCAATAAATAAATAAGTGAATAAATAACAGGCTGGGCACGATGGGTAACACCTGTAATCCTGCTCTCTGGGAGGCTGAGATGGGCAGATCACCTGAGGTCAGGAGTTTGAGACCAGCCTGGGCAACATGGTGAAACCCCTTCCCTACTAAAAATGCAAAAATTAGCTGGGCATGGCAGTGAGTGCCTATAATTCCAGCTATTCAGGAAGCTGAGGCAGGAGAATCACTTGAACTTGGGGTGCAGAGGTTGCAGTGCGCCAAGATCACACCACTGCATTCCAGCCTGGGCAACAGAGACTCCATCTCAAAAATAAATAAGTTACTTAGAACATTTTGATGAAGAAACTTCTACAATGAAACCCAGGATAGCCCAATACTGAGAACATGTATTAATTTACCTCAGAGTAGCAAAACTAGGTTGAAAGACTTCCCACAACAGAGGAAATTCTTGAGTCAATCCCATAGAAGATAGTTGAAGTATTGTGTTTTTTGGTCTTGAGAATCCAGATTGTGTCATTAGGTGACAAAAGCAAGCATAGTTGACGGAGAAGACAGAGCTATGTCTATAAGCCCCTTAGGATGAAAATTTGCTTGAAGATATTGCTGGCTGACTCTGAAGGCTGCCAGCTGTGTGGTTGATGCGTCTTAGAATTGGGGGCTTCACTGCCCTGAGTTGTTTCCATCGATTTTATTTTGCTTTTGGCTGCATTAGGCAAACTCTGTCTTATGTAGGATATAGTAATCAACAATTTACCAAAAAAAAAAAAAAAAAATCATAGTTTTGGTCTCTGTCTGAATTGCCCATCACCCAGCATTTACCAGGAAGCTTTGAAGATCCTAATTTTACGTTAAGAGATTACATATGACTTTTTGCAGTTAATAATAGTATATTTGGCTGGGCACAGTGGCTCACGCCTATAATCCCAGCACTTTAGGAGACCGAGGTGGGCAGATCACAAGGTCAGGAGATTGAGACCATCCTGGCTAACATGGTGAAACCCCATCTCTACTAAAAATACAAAAAAAAATTGGCCACGCATGGTGGCACACGCCTGTAGTTTCAGCTATTTGGGAGGCTGAGGCATGAGAATCACTTGAACCAAGGAGGTGAGGTTGTGGTGAGCTGAAATCACACCACTGCACTCCAGCATGGGTGACAGAGCCAGACTCCATCTCAAAAAAAAAAATAGTATGTTTATTTATTGATATATTAACATATTGTTTATAATTTATATTATGGAATATATGCTTATGATAAATATCACTATAACTAATATGTAAAGCAACTTCTTACGATGAATATTGGTATGTTAGTATATGTTTAACAATACTTAGGCCAGGTCCCCTGGCTCTTGCCTGTAATGTATGTTGGGAGGCCAAGGCAGGCAGATGGCTTGAGCTCAGGAGTTCAAGACCATCCTGGGCAATATAGTGAGACCTCATCTCTACAAAACATAAACAAACTGCGCATGCCTGTAGTCTAAGCTACTTGGGAGGCTGAGGTTGGTGGGTTGGGGGAGTCCCTTGAGTCCAGGAGGTTGAGGCTGCATTGAGCTGAGATCATGGCACTGCATTTCAGTCTTGGACACAGAGCAAGACTCTGTCTCAAAAAAAAACACATAAATAAACTTTTTAAAATAGTTGCAGGTGGCTGCAATGGTAGCCCTTGCAGTGGTTAACCTTGAAACCAGACATGTTTTGAAATGGTCAGTATCTTTATTTCTATGTATTTTCTGTTGCCTTACTCTTTACACTTTAAAATTCAGCAGAAGGAGTAGTTTTGAAATATTAAAATTGCATTGTTAATAAAATAGTATTTAAAGGAAGAGAATATATTCTTCAAATTTTATTTTAAATTAATTTCATATAAGTTTAATTCTTGAAGCTTAGTTATATCGAACCTAAGACTTCAATAATTATCTGGACTAGTGTTATTGAATCAAAATGGGTATGAATGAGCTCTGATAATAATATCACAGGTTCAATGTTTTATAAAAGTAATTGCATATCATTCTTTTGGTGTTCATATTTTCATGTTTATATATTAAATCCTTTCAGAGGTGTTAGTGGAAAGATGGTGATTGTGTTACAGAGCACTCCATGGCATATAAAGAAATGATCTTAAGTACTTTATTTAAGTGTTTATAGGTGATTCTTACACCTTGTGTTACCTTGATAAGCTTTTTTGTTCATTTATTTTAAATCATAGATGCAGCAAATATTTTGGTGATAGGTGTAGAAAATTCTGCAAAAGAAGGTGATCCTGGAACAGTATTCTTCTTCAGGTAAGACAAGAAAGAAACTCCATTAGGTGGTGATGGGTTGGGGTCAAGTAAGTGTGGTCTTTAAAGGTGCAGGCATACCTTTCTTAACAGAATATATGTTCAATATGTATTTGTGATTTAAGTTTATCATTTAATTCTTTTTTAATCTAGGAGAGTTTGTCACTTTTAGGAATCCTCTGGTAAACTCTCTTATGAAGTAAACAGTTTTTCACACAAGTGAATGCTCTTCCCTGGCATGTCTTTCTTTGTAAATACAGATTTTCATGGACTAAATTCCTGGAAAGCAGCCGATTTCCTATTCATCTTCAATGCCCCTGGTCAGACTCTTGCCCCGGGGAAACTCCTGCTACCTCCCTGCTGGCTCTTCTTGCCATTTTCTTTCTTTTCTCTCTTCCCCTTTGGTAGCTCTTTAAAGTTTTAGCTTACCTCTCCAGAGGCTTTAGAGTAGGAAACTCATAAACACACTTATTCCTTTTATCTAAAGGCTGACTCAGTACTCCACAGTAGCTGCCTGGAATGATAATGATGATAGAACCATGTGAAATCACATCATTTATCCTCACTACACTCGATGAAGGTCTGTTATTCCCATTTTGCAGCTGAGGAAACTGAGGGCCATAGGGACTAAGTGAATTACCCATAGTCATGAGACTAATATCTGACAGAACGGAAACACATGGAACATCTGTAAGAATCCAAAGCTAAGTCAAGTTTTTGTGGTCATAATCCTTATAGTTGATGAGAAGTGGACGTTCTTATTTTTTAAAAAAGATAAAATTAATTTTGAACAACACAAATAATAACGTTTCTTGAAATTAATTTTAACAATGTATTTTATTCAACCCAGTCTATCTAAAATATTATTGTTTCAACATGTTATTAATAATATTTCTTCACTCTCTGTAGTAAGTCTTTGAATTTTTCTATGTATTTTACACTTACAGTGCATCTCACTTTGCACCAGCCATGTTTCAAGCACCCAAGAGCCACATGTGGCTTCTGAGTGGGGAAGGGAACTGAGTACCATGTTGTACGCAATTCACCAGGCCTCTGTTCTGCCTGGAAGGGATTCTCTGAACTAATATGTGGCTGTGGCTTGAAATACCTCTCAAATCCATATCCTGAAACCTTCTCCTGGCCTATTCTAGCAGCTTACTTATTGTCTCCCTGCCTTCCTGCTCACCCATCACCAGTCTGTCTGTCTGTTGTAAGCAGGGTTATTCTTCAGTGGGCATTTCTGACCAGTGCATGCTCCTAAATTTCCATGGAATGTAAACAAATTCTCTATCACTGCATAAAGTTCCCTTCGGGATTGGCCCCTACTTGCCTCTTTAACCTGGTTGCCTACTACTTGACCACATCTGCCGCCATGCAGCTACTGGCTGTTTATTCTAAGATGCTGCTCTGCTCCCTGCCACCTCCTCCCCAGCCTGTGTGTCTCCTCTGCTCTGTTGTCGCCTCTTGTTTTCTCATTTGGCTACCTCTGCTAGTCCTTTGGCAGAGGGGTCCTTCTGGTGTATATTCCGTAGTATACTCTGCATACTCTTATAGCACTGATCACACACTGTTGTAATTGGTGGTCTAAGTGCCAGTGCCAGTCTTTTCTAGATTGAGGATAAGAATGCAGTCATACTCATCTTTCTATCAGATACTGAGCACGGACCCACACATACGCTAAGCACTTTGCTTTAGAGATGTTTAAAGAATGACGTGGGGCCGTTAATATTTTTACCTTTCTTCTGTTTCCTCTTTTCCTTTCTCCAATGCAGTAACCCTGAGCCATAACTCCTGTTTTTATTTATTACCTAAAATAGCTTCAACACATCAAACTTCAGAAATCAAAACAAGTGCATTTATAGTGTTAGACCCTAAATAATGTCAAAGCCATAATTGGATTCAGAGGGCTTCCTATGGCCTCATTGTTCAAAGCACTATGAGCATGGGTAGCATTATGCCATAGAGGCCTTTAACCATCTGACACTTAAATTAGTCCGACTAAAAGCATAATCCTTGGCCAGGTGCGGTGGCTCACACCTGTAATCACAGCACTTTGGGAGCCGAGGCAGGTGGATTACCTGAGCTCAGGAGTTTGCCACCAGCCTGGGCAACATGGTGAAACCCCGTGTCTACTAAAAAATATAAAAAATTAGCTGGGCACAGTGGCATCTGCCTGTAGTCCCAGCTACTTGGGAGGCTGAGGCAGGAGGATTGCTTGAACCCAGGAGGCAGAGGTTGCAGTGAGCCGAGATTCCGCCACTGCACTCCTGCCTGGGTGACACCGCACCACTCCATCTAAAAAAAAAAAAAAAAAAAAAAAAAAAAACACAGCATAGCCCTTTATTCTTTGCCCATTAGTCTGCCTAATGAGAGCCAAGACAAGGTCTCAAAACTTCCTTACTCTGATTTCTATGGATCAGAATTGAACCAAATGTGAAAGAGTACATACACGAAGTGGTATAGTATTACGATATTAGCTATTTATTCTGCAAACCATGTGAGAAATCATAAATTTTTGGGAGGTCAGGTTTTATCAAGAATTTTATTTTAGCTCTTATTTTAGCAAGTTCATTTAAGGACCATAATGTTAAACTAGCAAGTACATCATATTTTGAAACATTACATCCTGTATACATTCTAGAAGTTACATGGCTTTATACATGACCCTAAAGAATGTATTCTACCTGTATCTTAGTGGATTCTTTTATTTTTTTAAATCAGGGAAGGAGCTGCTGTGTTTTGGAATGTGAAAGACAAAACTGTAAGTGTAAATAAAAATGTGAACGTATAAAAATTTAGTTTTGTGAGAATGAATTGTTAATTAGCACTGCTCAATAAACTGAAACATTAGAAGAGAAATTAATAGGTAATGCACAACTTACTTGCTCTGCATTACGTGATATTTATCTTACCAGTTTTATCTTCCAAAATATATTGTATTTTGGGTTAAGAATTCCTGCATTTTCCTTTCTCTAGACACACACTAATTTGTGGAGAATCAGAATCATCCTAACTATCCTGCAGACAGAAGGAAATACTGTAGGCCTTGAATGTTCTACTGTACAAAATGTGTACACAGTTAATTGGAAGCTGGTCGCATTAGGTGTTCTTTTAGATCAAGTTGTCTACAACTTACTACTCATGGGAAATAATTTTTTCAGTATCCAAATCAAGATTTGTTTAATACAAACTTTTTAGAGGCAAACTGGTAGTCACATTAAAGCTTTATATTTAACCCTAGCAATTTTACACCTAGAAATTTATCCAAAGGAAATAACTGTAACTGTTCATGATGATTTATGTTCAAAAATGTTCATCAGAGCAATATTTATAATGGCAAAAATTAGAAATTACCAAAATACACAATAATTATTAAATACCTCCATATACTACAGATATGCTATAGATCCCCTTAGAAATCATGTAAAAAATATCTATTTTTGGGAGATTACCTACATAATACAGTTACATTAAAAGAGCAGATTACACAGTCAGGTGCAGTGGCTCACGCCTGTATTCTCAGCACTTTAGGAGGCCAAGGCCAGCAGATCTTTTGAGGCCAGGAGTTCGATACCAGCCTGGCCAACATGGTGAACCCCATGTCTACTAAAAATACAGAAATTAGCTGGGCATAGTGGTGCACCTGCAATCCCAGCCAGTCGGGTGGCTGAGACACAACAATCACTTGAACCTCGGAGGCAGAGGTTGCAGTAAGCCAAGATCAGGCCACTGCACTCCAGCCTGGGAGACTGAGAGATACTCTGTCTCAAAAAAAAAAAGGCAGGTTACAAAATACAACCAATATAATCTCAGAACTGGTTTAAAAAACATGCTTTATACAATCCCAGTTTTACTAAAAGGAAACACAGTAGGGAGTGGGGAAGGGAACTTGGAGAAGAGAAAACACAAATGACCAATAAATATAAGAAAATACAAGTTGGCTATTTGAAGTTGCAAAGATGTAAAAAGCTGATAATACCCCATTTTCTTAAGAGTAGTTTCATAAATGTTTAGATTCTACATTTGGAAAAACTGTTTTGGAAAGCAGCCTAGCAGTATTGTAAGTGTGGGCCCGGTGTGGTAGCCATACCTATAATCGTACCAATTCGGGAGGCTGGGGTGGGAAGATCGCTTAAGCCCAGGAGTTCCAGACCAGCCTGAACAACATAGTGAGATCTCATCTCTACAAAAAGTTTTTAGAAATTAGCCAGGGTTGTAGCGCGTGCTTGTGGTCTGAGACTGAGGCAGGAGGATCGCTTGCGCCCAGGAGTTTGAGGCTGCAGTGAGCTATGATTGCATCACTGCACTCCAGCCTGGGTGATAGAGTGAGATCCTGTCTGTCACATATACACATATTTTGTAAGTGTGCGTATCTTTTGATCTAGCAATTCCTAAAGAAATATTCCCACAAGACCATGAAGATACATGCACAGGTATCACACATTGCAACATTGTAATAACGGAGAGTAGAAAAAAAATCCCCCGTGGAGGACACCTAGGTTGGTTAAATAAATTGCAGTTCCTCTGTTAAGGAAAATAGTGTTGAAAATGTTCATGTGTGTAATATCCTATTTTACATAAAAGCCACATAAATAGGTACATATAGACACATAAAAAGTCCGGAAGAATGTGCAGCAAGTTTAATTATGGGTAGCTCTGGGGATTAGGACTTCAGTAGAGCGAAGAGAAAGAAAGAGATGGTCATTTCTCACACCTCTGTGGCTTAATTTTTTATAAGTATTTTGGGCTTTACTTTTTTTTTTTTTTTTGAGATAGGATCTTGCTCTGTCACACAGGCTGGAGTGCAATGGCCTGATATTGGCTCACTGCAACCTCCACTTCCCATGCTCAAGCCAGCCTCTCAGGTAGGTGGGACTACAGGTGTATGCCACCACACGCAGATAATTTTTGTATTTTTTGTACAGATGGGGTCTTGCCATGTTGCCCAGGCTGGTCTTAAACTCCTGAGCTCAAGTATCCACCCACCTCTGCCTCCCAAAGTGCTGGGATTATTAAAGAGATTTAAAGAATACAAATTATAATATCACTAGTGATTTTCTTTGGTTTGTGAGATAATGATAACCTTTATTTTCTTCTTCATCCTCGTCTGTGTTTTCCAAATGTAAAAACAAATGAACATGTCATCCTAGTTTACTGTCACAATGGATTTGCCTTTTCCTTAAAAACATGCAACAGAAATAATGCCTTTAAGTGGAATGAAGACTGTTAAAAGCATTAAAATCATAACATACTTGAACTGAGGGAGTCTGTTATGATTTCAGGTTAATCTTCTTTTTCTTCTAGATGAAGCATGTGATGAAAGTTCTGGAAAAACATGAAATTCAGCCCTATGAAATCGCACTGGTACACTGGGAAAATGAAGAACTTAACTACATAAAAATAGAGTAAGCAACTTTTCATCAAATTTATGAAAGGGGCACTTGGAATAAATTAAGTAAAGCAATAGGGGAGATATTATGCATATGGAAACTTCATTTTAAGAAAAAAGTTGTACAAATACAAAGTCTAAACCATAATATAATAGAGGATAAACATAATTTTTTTAACTTCTCAGGCTATCCACAGGTTAAAACAAGTAAATAGTATAGCCCCCAAATGGAAATTTTAAGTTTTTAAGCAGCCGAATCCAATAAAATAGTGTGCATTTATCAAATGAACCTATTAAATTATTCCAGTAAATTTTTCTCTTAAGTAAGTCCAGTTTTTTCCCATCGATTTTGGGGAGGTATAAAAAGGAAGTATAGTGAGGGGCAATCTAGGAGACCCACTTGTAGAAATGTGGGTGCTGGAAGAAGTGGGACCTGGTATACCATTTTCAATACGATATATGAGTAGACAACGGACTAGCTGATTTTCCTGACTCAGCAAGGGGGAAAAAAATGAAGAGGTATTAGGGCCGAGGCAGAGGCAGTATGATCAGGATGGTAGGATCTTTTTCCTCATAGAGTTACCTGTCTAGTGGAATATGAAAAACAAAGTCTTTGTAGGTTCTTAAGAAAGGTAGTATTGGCCAGATGCTTCTGTGTTTTCAAAATGTAGAAACAAATAAACATGTCATGCCGTAGCTCACACCTGTAATCCTAGCACTTTGGGAGGCCAGGGTGGGAGGATCACCTGAGGTCGGGAATTCAAGACAGCCTGGCCAACATGGGGAAACCCCGTATCTACTAAAATTGCAAAAATTAGCCAGGTGTGGTGGCCCATGCAGCCACTTGGGAGGCTGAGGCAGGAGAATTGCTTGAACCTGGGAGGCAGAGGTTGTCATGAGCCAAGATCGCACCACTGCACTCCAGCCTGTGCAACAGAGTGAGACTCTATCTCAAAAAAAAAAAAAAGTGTTGAAAGCAGAGCTTTGGGAAGACTTGAAAGAGAGACAGAGAGACTAGCTATAGAAAGACCAGATGGGGATAAGAGCTGAGTAATCCGTACTCACCACCAGTAGGGCCAGTCACGGTTTTCTAAAGTGCCTTCCATATATTATTCATTTAATTCTGAGAAAACCCCTATAATTGCAGCTAACTGCTTTCAGTTGAGATTTACCGCATCCTGTCTTGCCAAAGGACACCCGACTGTGAGTCAGCCTGAGCCCAGTGGTGGCTGCAGTGAGAAGTAAGGACGTAAACCTGAGAGAGAGAGCAGATGAGCAGCGTGCAGAATTCAGTCTTTAGCAGTTATTCAGCCCTTGGCCTGCGGGGATGGCTCCTATGAAGCCCTTTCTGTGTTCTATCAGGTTTACATTAAAATGGCAAAAACCGTGATTACTTTTGCACCGACCTAATACTTCGTATCAAACTATTGCTAACTAGGCCCGTGTGTGTGTGCATGTGTGCTTATCCACACACGCACATGTTACTGTACAGTGTGTGAGGAGTAAAATCCTCAATGCTTAAGATCCTAGAGTTGGCTATTTTGTTTCATCAGAAAGACTGTCCTGGCTGCCACCTACGTGGTTATTATGTGAGCTCTGCCAAATTCCAGGGGTCTTCTCAGCTCTGTGGCATGGGCCGAGCTGACTCATAAAGCCCCTCATGGCCAGGCACGGTAGCCCACACCTGTAATCCTAACACTTTGGGAGGCCAACGCGGGCAGATCACTTGAGGTCAGGAGTTCGAGACCAGCCTGGCCAACATGGTGAGATCCTGTCTGTACTAAAAATATAAAAATTAGCTGGGTGTGGTAGTGCACGCCTATAATCCCAGCTACTCAGGAGGCTGAGGCAGGACAATCACTTGAACCTAAGAGGCAGAGGTTGTAGTGAGCTGAGATTGAGCCATTGCACTCCGGCATGGGCGACAGAGCAAGTGTCAAAAAAAAAAAAAAAAAAAAAAAAAACCCTCTTGTGACTGCTGTCTTTGCTTTCCTTCCTTTATCTGAGGTTGTCGTAGCAGATGCTTCTTCACAGCCTTCCCATAGGGTGCCTGTCCTCCTCCCTTTGGCCATCTCTTGTCTGACATCTTTTGTGAAGGTTTACCCTGTATTTTTTCCATTGACTTGTGATGTTTATATTCACACATTCCCTCCCTTCCCCCATCCCCTGTCTAGAGTCCCCCACAGTCACACATTCATTTTTCACAACTTCCTTGTCTCCCTGCCCAACCCCACCATGACAGTGAGATTTTAGATTACACTCCATATATAGTTTTATACGCAGCATTTTTTTCACATAGAAATTTATTGTGAACGTTCTTTTTTTATTAACTATCCTTCCAAAACACACTTATAAGTTTTTCTTGGTGGAATGACTATCATTGGGCCAACCTCTACTGAACATTTGGTTTCTTTCCTAATTTTTTACTCTTAAAACACCGACCATTTTTTAAAAAAGTTTTCAACCGAGTGCAGTGACTCACAACTGTAATCGTAGCACTTTGGGAGGCCAAGTGGGTGAATCATTTTAGGTCAGGAGTTCAAGACCAGCCTGGCCAAAATGGTGAAACCCCATCTCTATTAAAAATACAAAAAAAAAAAAAAAAAATTAGCTGGATGTGGTGGCGCACGCCTGTAATCCCACCTACTGGGAAGGCTGTGGCAGGAGAATCACTTGAACCCAGGAGAGCGATGTTGCAGTGAGCTGAGATCGAGCCACTGCACTCCAGCCTGGGCGACAGAGTGAGACTCCGTCTCAAAAAAAATAAAGTTTTCTTGTACACAGATTTTTCTTTGCATCTTAGATTATTTCCTTAGGATAAACTCCTAGAAATGGAATTACTTGGACCAAAGGATGTTGGAATGTTTGTAACACTTGATAGAAATTGTCAAAATGACCTCCAGAAAGATGATATGATTGCTTTTTAAGATTTAGATGGTGTTTTTTTGCTTTTCACAGGGGACAGTCAAAACTTCACAGGGGGGAAATCAAGTTAAATTCAGAGCTAGATTTAGATGATGCCATTCTAGAGAAGTTTGCTTTCTCCAATGCTCTCTGCCTTTCTGGTAAGTTACTGCTGCTTATGGCTTAGGGTACTATAGTTGTCATTTCATTGAAGGAAGTTTAAATAATTAGTAACCATTTTGATATTTTTTCAGAATACTCAACAAAGCCTTAGCATTCATATTTTTTTTCCCTCCATCAGAAAAAAATATCAGTATAAAAGATAGTACTGTGCTGAAGTTACTCATTCCTTATTAATTGTATTAATAAAGCTTACCCTCTCCAAAAATATTTTTTAGATGATGATTATTAGAGTCTTTTTCTCTCTTCTCTCTATGTGATTGTTATTCTTAGATAGTCTTCACTCCAGACAGAGAAAGCCCAGCCTTGTGTGACTGGACACAGGTCGCTGTGTAGAGAAACATAATCTAGTGTTTCATAGGAATGGGAGCCAGAGTCACAGCGACTGTAAGTTTGTTCTGAAAGATCCATGTCCCAGAATCAAACTAGAGAAATTCTTTAAGCATTTCTTTTGCCAGCAGTCTACATTAGGTGGCTGCTGCAGTAGCCTGTCCATACCACTCTGAGGAGCTTTGGAGATTTCTGAGGTTTACTCCTAGTCCTGAACAGTAAAGGGGAGGCCAGGAAAGTCTTAGTCCTGCCTCATATGCAGAGCTACCCGGGGTGTCAACATGTACCCTACCCTCCTCAGCTTCCAAGGTGGAATGTTAGAAAATCAGGAATCCTACTAAATGTAGCTTTGGTCTACCAACAGGGCGTGGAAGCGATTTCATTTCCTCTATCCATTTTAGTTCTGTCCTTTAGGATAATTAACTGTTCTTAAATTATATTTTCAAGGTTTTAGTACTTTTTCTTAGACTCCTGTTGAAATGGTAGTGAAGATACTGTGCAATGATGTATTTTATATAAATGTGAATATGATAATGAAGAAATATTCCATTGTTAATTTTTTTCCCAGTAAAACTGGCAATTTGGGAAGCATCACTGGATAAATTTATTGAATCTATTCAGTCAATTCCTGAGGTAATTACATCAATTTTATGCTTATTCAAGGATTGATTTTTATGTGGAAAAAATACAAATTTCCCAATATAACAATATATAGTTGTCCCTCGGTATCCATGGGAGATTTGTTCCAAGACCCCTCTGGATACCAGCATCTACCAGTGCTCAAGTCCCTGATATCACATTTGCATATAACCTATGCATATGCTTCTGTATACTTTCAACCATCTCTAGATTACTTATGATACCTAATATAATGTAAATGCTATGTAAATAGTTGTCATACTGTATTGCTTAGGAAATAATGACAAGAAAAAACAGTTTGTACATGTTCAGTACAGATGCAGCCATCCTTTTTTCTCTACATTTTGTCAACCTGCAGTTGGTTGAATGTGTGGTTGCAGAACTAATAGAGGGCCGATTGTTAAGGAGCACATTATTATAAACACTAAGAAAGCTACTGACTGAACTTATGCAAACTAGAACACTCAGTTACATATAAAATGGCAAAATAAGAAACTTCAGATTGATTACTTTTTACTTTTTAAAACTTCAAATTGGTTTCCTCTGTTGGTGCAATATACTTTTTAAAATTATTAATATAATTGAGATGGGATCTGACCATGTTGCCCAGGCTGGTCTCAAACTCCTGGGCAGTATTTTTTAATGTAACTGGATTAAAGAAAAGAGTGAAATGTTTCCTCTCTAAGAAAGGAAATTATGACTGCTTTTCCTGACCTAAGAAAGTGTTTTGCTAATTTATGAGAAAAATCATGATGTAAAAATACATGTGAAGTTATATTAAAATTTGAGGATACCTTAAAAATCATTTTTATTGTAGTTAACCGTGTCTTTTTTGTGAAAGTAATCTAATTATACTTTGGAAAGGAGGCCCTGCTTTTCCACTGAGAGATTAGGAATGTATGTATCATATGAAATGCTGATGAGAAGGGAAATGAAAAGGAATATACAATTTCTACCTAATAAAATTAAAAATGTCAAGGTGATTTAAGACATAAATCTGGGAGACAGCCATCCTAAAAAATATTTACATAGGATCAAAATTTTGCCACTTCAGATTTTGCCCTGTTGACCTAATACTTATTAGAAAGAGAGATACATGGCTTTTTGGTTTTTCGATTCCCTCCCAAATAGGCTTTAAAAGCTGGGAAGAAACTGAAACTATCTCATGAAGAAGTTATGCAGAAAATGGGTGAACTCTTTGCCCTAAGGTAAAACTTTTCTCTCTAAATAAAATATTTCATATATTTAACAGTCTCAAGAAAACATTCCCATAATTCTGTGGTAAAGAACAAACATTTACACCTTTTTGGGAATTGCAACTCTTCATTTCATTGATTATGAGCAGAGAGAGCTCTTACCCCATTAGAAGTAGCTGGGCTATGTTAAGACTGGACTGAAGGAAATCATGCATGTGCAAAAGAGATCACAATTCATTTACATTAAACCCACATTACGGAGCATGGTGGATGTTCTTTGAAGGTAGAAAGATATATTACTGAGTTTGGTTAATGGGAATTCTCTGTAAAGATATATCACTGCATCATAATGCTAAATAAACCTAATTGCTACCGAAAAGTTTTTTTGAATCTGAGACACCAGGATGCCACAGGTGAGAAAAACTGCTGCCAGTTAAACTATGACAGTACTTTTTTTAATCAGAGAATTAAAATTTTACATTTACTGAAATAGCTTTTAGTCTTAGCTGGATGTAGATTAACTCACATCGCCTCCTGGGCATATATGCAAAGGAAAGCATAAGAAAGTCCATTATTTAAGGCAAAGGCAAGTAATTCTCAGCGCCACCTGTCAGACACCATTCATTTTAAGATGCCTCGAGATGTTAAAAAGGGACTATGTCTAAAAACTGATGAATCATTTTAAGTAAGTGTCTGGAAAGGTTTTCAGCTTATTTTATTCTTGTAGCTGTCCCAGGATTTATGGAATGAAACGTCCTGATGTTGGTGTTTTCCTCACAGGCAGCATCGTCCAGTTTATCCCTTCTACCGTATGGAGTGAGTTACCAGAGCTCATTGCAAATGTTCACCCAAGACTTGTTTTTCCACGTTCTCCTTAGACGCTCTGCCTGGAGAGGAGAAGTGGTCCAGGGTTTCATTGTCTGTGTATCTCTTAGCTCAGGACCTCTAGTTCAGGGTACCAACAAAAATCAAAACCCATCCATCAGGAGCATCCTGCAGCAGATCTAAAGCCTCACATTCTCTGAGAAGTAGGGTAGAGAGATGCTTCTCTCCTGTTCTCTTGGTAATGCAAGCAGAATTTGACATAGTGAATTATAATATCCAAACTGAATAGTTAGGACTAAATATACATAGATTTGTGAATAGTTTCTATAAAGGCTTACTTTTATTACCCTGTTTTCTTACCTGTACAATAAAAATGCTTATGTGTTAATACAAGGAATGTAATAGATCTCTGAAAATAAACATGGCAAATTATATTAGGTTAAAAAGTCTAAATTTATATAGGGTATGATCCCATTTTGCAAGCAAATAAAAATATTCATGTTTATCTTTATATACATATGTACATGTGTTTGCTTGCACACACATGCATACATGAATACAGAAAGATCTGGAAGGACACAGCAAAGTGTCTCTACAGGCCTGCCCTTGGGGAGAATAAAAGATTTGAGCTGTGTGGTAGCATAAGAGGGCCTACCACTATTTTTTTGAATCCTTCTCTAGGGTAGTTTCTTTTTTTTAATCGTGAGCAAGTAGATATGTTTTACTTTTTTTTTTTTTTTAAGACAGGGTCTCACCTTGTCACCCAGACTAGAGTACAGTGGCATAATCATAGCTCACTGAAGCCTTGATCTCCCAGGCAGGCAGTCCTCCTGGCTCACCCTCCTGAGTAGCTGGGACCACAGCAGTGCACCACCACACCCAGCTAATTTTTTTAATTACCTGTAGAGACAGAGTCTCCCTGTGTTGCTGAGGCTGGTCTCAAACCCTTGCTCAAGGAATCCTCCTCCTTTGGCCTCCCAAAGTGTTGAGATTACAAGTGTGAGCTACTATATCAGTTTATATGTTACTTTTATAACTTAGATTTTTATTTAGTTGAAAATTTAAAAGTAAGCGTAAGACCAGGCACGGTGGCTCACACCTATAATCCCAGCACTTTGGGAGGCCAAGGGAGGAGGATTGCTTGAGGCCGGGAGCTTGTGACCAGCCCGGCTAACATGATGAAACCCTGTCTCCACTAAAAACACAAAAATTAGCCAGGCATGGTGGTGTGTGCCTCTAACCCCAGCTTCATGGGAGGCTGAGGCACAAGCATGAACCCAGGAGGCAGAGATTATGAGCCAAGATCATGCCACTGTACTGCAGCCTAGAAGACAGCAAGATTCTGTCACCAAAAAAAAAAGCTAAAAAACATACAAAAAAAAAGCTGGGCATGGTGGCTCACTCCTGTAATCCCAGCACTTTGGGAGGCAAGGGCGGGCAGATCATCGGAGGTTGGGAGTTCAAGACCAGCCTGAGCAACATGGAGAAACCCCATCTCTGCTAAAACTACAAAATCAGCCGGGCCTGATGGTGCATGCCTGTAATCCCAGCTACTTGGGAGGCTGAGGCAGGAGAATCGTTTGGACCTGGGAGGCGGAGGTTGCAGTGAGCTGAGATTGTACCATTGCACTCCAGCCTGGGTGACAAGGGCGAAACTCTGTCTCAAAAAAAAAAAAATGAGTTTTTTTATTTCTACTTTATAATGTTGGTATTAAAGACTGAGTTAATTAGGTTCAGAATTTTGAAATCTATTTGTAAATTTTATTTACATGTTTGTTGGAAGTATTTTGCAAAGGTCAGCATCCTGGCCAACATGGTGAAACCCCATCTCTACTAAAAATACAAAAATCAGCTGGGCGTGGTGGCGTGCGCCTGTAGTCCCAGCTACTTGGGAGGCTGAGGTAGGAGAATTGCTTGAACCCAGGACGCGGAGGTTGCAGTGAGCCGAGATCGCGCCATTGCACTCCAGCCTGGCTCCTGACAACAGAGCA